>JAVTVY010034620.1:0-15291 GCA_036873755.1 Hanleya hanleyi | reverse complement strand
TCACTCTCAGATCCCTTTAGATATCCTGAAAATGTCTGACATCCTATTGACTAAAAAAAAAGATTGCGGGACCCTATTTTCGCCCTTGGTAATCCCACAGCCATTCTGACAAAGGCCCATGACCATTTGACCAAAACTGTGGCCATTCAATATAGACCAGTGGTATAACATGTAAATTGTATGTTGCATGTTCCCGGTCAGCTATTCATCTCTCAAACTTAAAAGTAGAAAGATTGAAATTGGAGCGATAAGCAAAAGGTGGGAGAAATTGACGACGTCTGGCGAATAAAAAGTAACCATATGACTCAACAGGAAAGCTTCCCTCAGCACCAAACATGCAGTCCCGAGAATACGGTGGATTCTCGGATGTAGCCTTAGTATCTCAGCCGCGCATTTACTGTAGCGGTTCATGTGGAGATTATGAAATATCCACACGGTCCCTAGCACCGGCTTAAGCGGAATTAGATACGCTAGCTCTGGTGCTGTGATGACAGATCAGCTCAAACAAATAACTCATCGAATGTTAATGGGTGAGCATTGAGGACGTCTGATGGAGTAAACGCTTCAACATGGGGTAAACCTGGTAAATGCAAGAATAACCCAGAAAAACTAACCTGGCCAGCCTTGAGCATGTCCAGCTTTTTTCCCCTCATTTTACGAGATGGAAATCGTCAAGTTTTACATGAAAATAGGGGCGATTGTTTCCTTTTACACAGGCGATTATGTAAACCTAATTGGTTTAGGTGGTTTCAGCCACCCCACTTCCTTCTAAGAGAATTTTCCCCTGGTGATCCAAAATGAATAAACGTTGAGAGCTGTAACTTAGCGCAGTTATAGCTTATGATATTGAAGTTATTTTGAGCCTGTAGCATAATACTCAGAGCAGAGCATCATGAGTAAATTGAAAATGGATGATATTAGGGTGTAACTGGAAAGTTCTGTTTTCCTCGTATTCCTTCAATATTAACCCTACCTGGCCTGGGCCCCCACCAAATATTCTGCGCTATCTCCGGAACGACAAAAACTGGAGAACTGAAACTCCGGGACTTTATCGTTTATCATATTGGGGTCATTTTGAGCCTATTTACATGACACCCCGAGCAGAGGATCATGGGTAAATTCAAGATGGCGGCCACGTGGGGTACCAGAAAATTGATGTTTTTGTCATATTTCTTCAAAATTTCTGCTTTTCCGCGATGAAAAGTGGACAAAAACTATTTTATTTCACATCACATTAATATTTACTAATTTATCATGCAGTTTTTGCGGAGAAATTGCATAAATAAAAAAAATCGAAAAATATGACCGAAAAATCGTCAGGAAAATGGTTTATTTTTGGAAAATGTTGTCATCATGGCTGCCATCTTGGATTTTGTGACATTTTTTGGTAGGGCTTGAACCAGTGATACAGTGTGGCAAGTTTCAGCTTCCCAGCCTTAAGGATAATAAAAATAACGAAGCTGTTGGGAGGCTAACTATTCTTTGAATAGCAATATTGCCCCCCCCCCCAGATGCCCTTTTGGGGGCCAGAGGGCATCACAGAGCTCAGAGCAACGGGCACCCCTTCTGATATTGTTCTATATGTCTCAAGTGATGGGTGTGCCAAGTTTGGTGCTTTGGTCCAGCGTGTCACGATCTTCCCAAAATATGGCCCTAAGCCACCTCACCAAATAGAGTCACGTGCGAAAGGGTACTATATCGTCCAATATAGGACAGCAATCTTCCTATGCTTTCAGTGCTAAAGATCAGACAGATGCTTTAGAATTCTTAAACAGAACCCTTTATTCGTATTACCAATCGCTCCAAAGTGAACAAGTTTTGACAAAAGAATTGGCCTTACATGATGAGAATGTAAAGCGTCGCCTTCGTCAGCACAATAACCTTAGTGGAAAGCAAATGTCAGAGCCAAATGATGTATGTGTGGACCAGGTCGGGTATATGTTTTTGTCATCATATGTCACGAATAGGGTATTGCCGTTCTAACCTAGTGGTGACTACAGATGGGCAGTACTGACACACAAGGACATGATAGTTTACCCTAGATGTATCAGAGTATCAACACACGGACGTTTGGCTGTGTGTTCAGTGCTGTTCCTGTCTGGAGAGATCAAGGTATACATCTACATGGATTCAGCCTGATAACAAATTGATATACAATTACTCTTTCTTGATTGCAGTGATCATGAGTGTGTTACAGATCCGCGAAAGAATGTTTACTGTTTTGGTCACATTGTTTAAGGACTTGTGAGACAAATCTTTGGTTTGTTGGTTTACCATCAAATCAATGTGATTGATAATCCAATGTGAGTGACATGGGGTCGAAAATATAAATTATTTTTGTATATGCACATAACGTTAAACAATTTCAAGACTAGGCCAAGACCGCTTCATATCTTCTATAATATTATCCCTCCCCAGATTCATGTGTGGTGTACATTTGGAAGGATCGGATATGATCCTTCATGAGACATACTGTTGCAATAAAGATCTAAAACTTTCTGACATTTTTAGTCTAAAAAAAGACTAAATGTGTAACGTGATTGACATGTAATTGACCATATACATTCTTTTTGTATATGCATATAAAGACTAGACCAAGATCGCTTCATATCTTCTATAATGTTGTCCTTCTCCAGATTCACGAAGCAAGGATACATAAACCAGCATATCTAATCCTTCAGGAGATGTGGAAACAACACTAAAGGTACACCAAATCCCATATAATTTGACCTTCAGAAAAAAAGCTTAAAGTCAGTTATCTTTGATACGCTTTTGGTCCATCGCAAGCTGCATATCTGGTTTGAATTTGGAATGCATAGCAATAGATCTAACCTTTCAAGATATGTACCAACATAAATTGTTTACCATTGAAAAAGTTCCACGTCCAACCAAGTTCTGGTCATTATAGTGCAGCCGATAGGTGAAAGCATTGTGCACTTGATGATAAAAGCATGAAACTTGGCACAAAGGTAGACTATATCTATACAATTAAATCTGGATATAGGGCATCTCAAATTTGGCCTATATATCATGGTGGCCATTTTGCAAAATGGCCGCCTCCAATATTTGTTAGCAACGGTGAAGCATTGTGCACTCGATGATAAAAGCATGAAACTTGGCACAAAGGTAGACCATATCTATACAATTAAACCTGGATATAGGGCCATCTCAAATTTGGCCTATATAGGTCATGGTGGCCATTTTGCAAAATGGCCGCCTCCAATATTTGTTAGCAACGGTGAAGCATTGTGCACTTGATGATAAATCATGAAACTTGGCACAAAGGTAGACCATATCTATACAATTAAATCTGTATATATGGCCATCTCAAATTTGGCCTATATAGGTCATGGCGGTCATTTTCCAAAATGGCCGCCTTCATTATCCATTGGCAACGGTGAAAGCATTGTGCACTTGATGATAAAAGCATGAAATTTGGCACAAAGGTAGACCATATCTATACAATTAAATCTGGATATAGGGCCATCTCAAATTTGGCCTTTTTTGGTCACGGCGGCCATTTTGCAAAATGGCACAAAGCACAAAGGTACACCATACAAAGGTAGACCATATCTATGCAATTAAATCTGGATATAGGGCCATCTCAAATTTGGCCTATATAGGTCATGGCGGGCATTTTGCAAAATGGTCAATGGCCGCCTCCATTATTCATTGGCAACGGAGAAAGCATTGTGCACTTGATGATAAAACCATGAAACGTCCCGTCTTGTATTCCTTCACGAGTGGTTCATCTATCTGCAATACAATCCTCTTGTGGACAAGCTGATAGAGAAGGCACCTGTTATAGAACTTCCGGTTAGGAACGAAACATCCGAGTTCTATTCGTCGGTCTTTCTGGTCCCCAAGAAAGACACGTCCGAGATGCGCATGGTTACCAACCTAATGCGCCTCAACAAGGGCTATCTCACTCCACTGACACACTTACGCATGGAGTCCTTCCGGTCCACCCGGTCGGTACTCAAACAAGGGGAATGGTTGACTTCTCTGGATTTAAGGGATGCATACCTTCATATCCTGATACATCCAGAGGACAGGAAGTACTTAAAATTCATGGTCGGCAAACGACGCTTCCAACTTCAAGTACTTCCGTTCGGCCTTTCTACTTCCCCTTAGGTGTTTACTCGAGTGTTTACACCAGTGGCACTATTCCTGTACAGTCTAGCTATAAAGTATCACTTTTATATCAAGGACTTACTGCTATGGAATGCCTGCAAAGAGCAGTTAATCCAGGATCTCTGGGATACATCCCATACGAAGAGAAGTCAGAACTGACTCCGTCGCAAAGGCGCAATTTTCTGGGGGTAGACTACGATACACTTTCAGATCTCGCCAAACCCCCGGAAGACTGTTGGCAAAAGATAACGACGAAGATACCACGGTTCATCAAGTTATCTCAAGCCAGGGCTTTACACTTTGCTGCGATTGTCGGCTTCTTGACGTCAACACAGGACGTAACACCAAGAGGGCGACTGCAGCTTCGTCCCTTGATGATATATCTCAATCATCATTGGGTCGAAAGGCAGTTGAACCCGTGGATACCTGTCACGCCTCTTGTCAAACAACGCCTCCAATGGTGGCTGGTTCCACTCAACGTCATGCTGGTGTGTCCCTACTTCCTTTTCGCCCGTCACATCACCTGTTCACGGACGCATCCATGGAAGGATGGGGAGCCCACCTCAAGTCCAAGTCGATATCAGGGTCATGGACAATCGAGGAAACGCTCGTACCATATAAACGTGTTGCAGTTTATGGCATTGATACATGCCATCCGCACGTGGGTGAGCGTCTTGACCGACAAGATATCCGCAATTAAAAGCCAAGCGGAAATCTTTTGCGGTCTGTGTTGGGACAACAACATATCAGTGTTGACCATGCACATCCCGAAAGTTCTGAATGTCTTAGGGGACTCGCTTTCACGACCGAATCAGATAATTCCCACAGAGTGGCAACTTCACCCAGCCATACTAAAACAGATGGTTCATGTTTGGGAGATGCCACACATGGATCCGTTCGCCACACGGCGCAACAATCTATTGCCTCTGTTCATGTCTCCGGTCCCGGATCCGTTGGCATACCCAGTGGATGCCCTATCGCAGGACTGGTCAGCCATGGTAGCATATGTGTTCCCGCCTCCAGCTATCCTAGCGAAGGTACATGTACTCCGGAAGATCCACGAACACATCTGTGTCGTATATCTAATTGTTCCGTGATGGCCAGCAAGGCCGTGGTTCCCGGACTTACTAGATCTTCTGGTAGATGTACCGAGACGACTTCCGGTATGGCGCAACATACTACGCCAGTCCGGGACGCCAATATTCCACAGCCAGCCAGAGCTGTTCCACTACCACGTGTGCAAGTGCTCAAAGGACACTTTGCTCAAGCGGGATTTTCTGTGGAAGTTGGGCGCCGAATGGTACAATCGATTCGACCGTCCTCTTCCGCTGTATACCAATCAAAGTGAGCAGTCTTTGATGTTTGGTGTGGAGAGAGGGATATCAATCCATCCAGAGCCACCATTCCTCAAGTAGCAGCGTTTATATTGTACCTGTTCCAGGATAGGGGCCTGGCACCCGCTAAGGTAGAAGGTTACAGAGCAGCCATTGCTCAGCCCATTTTTCGGGATACTGGGATTAATCCTTCGACTGATCCGACTTTGTCTGCGCTTATCAAATCGTTCAAGATTTCGGGTCAGTCAGTCACCCCGATTTTGCCGAAGTGGGACTTAGCCCTGATATTTCGTCGATTAGGGGAGGCACCCTTCGAGCCAATATTCTGGAACGAATATTATGGATTAAGAATACTGATCAGCGATACGGATTTGATATTTTTGGAACATCATGATGTCTTGCCGGCATCATTGGAAACTGTTGACCGCTTCTCTCTTGCAGGAAACAAGCCTATGTTTATGTATACTATGATTGTCTTTTGGAATTTGGTGCTAATACTGTTATATGGAATAGGTCTTTGGATTATGGACGCGGATATTCTCTAATGGACGACGGCTGAATTATGAATGACGGATTGGACGCTTGTAATATAGTCAATTGATCTCAAGATGTTACCTTACAGAACCTCGTTTTTGTTGGCTCTCGCCTCGGCAGCTCGTGTGTCAGAGCTGCATGCGCTCGATAGGAGGAACGTCAGACACTCTAGGAACTGGAGCAAAGCCATTCTCTCAACACTCCCCGAGTTTGTGGCTAAGAATCAAGCTGTCTACGATACCATATCTCGAAAGTTCACATTTCCAGTCTTATCTGATTTCTTTCGCCCGGCCTTGAATCAAACATGCTGATGTGTCCGGTTCGTGCACTTGCGTGTTATCTGAATCGTACTGAAAATCGTAGGACGGGTTGGAGGCGCTTGTTTATCCCTTTCGATCCGAATGCCAAACAAGAAATCAGCAAAAATACTATTTCCAGTTGGCTCAAAAATACGATTTGACTAGCGTACTCTACGGCTGCGGATAGGCAATCCGCACTTGTAAACGTTTCTGGTCACGAGATTAGAGCACTAGCGGCATCATGGCATTTGTGAACTAATAGAACAGTGACAGGTATTATGAGGGCGGGCTACTGGAGGTCAAATACGACGTCTGCCTCATTCCACCGCCGTGACATGACGTTAGTATGTGACGACCTCTACTCCATCAGCCCCCTAGTAACAGCTCAGATGGTTTCTATGGGACCGAGGCCAGAAATATAGCAAGATAAAGATCGGACGTACAATTTTTATCCTGCTTGCTGGTGAGTCCATTTTCCTCTCGTTCCTTTCCAGTGATACCCACCCGCCTTCCCCTCTGAGATACACCACTTGATCGTGTAGCTCGGTGGAACAAGAGGAAAGTATGGGTGTGAGCATGCGCGTGACTGGCAGGGGAGAGAACTGTGTTGTTTGATTTTTTGCTGGGTGATTTCATGGGTAAAGTTTCGATGGGTTAAGCTGATTGTATAAAAGAACACGTTACATTATCAGATACGCCATTTTTGATTTACCCACAATTCTTTGCTGATAGTATGTTTCAATGAACTATTAAAGGCATGGTTGTGATTAAACGGGACAGTGCATTCAAAAACGTTTCTAATCATCAGTTTTTGTCCATGAAAAACGTCAAAGCTGCACATCATTGCCGCCATTTTGGAAAATGGACGCCATGACCTACATAGGACAAGTCGGTGATGGCACTATATCCATTTTTTTTCGTATGGTCTTCGTCTAGCAATATGCCAAGTTTCATGCTTTGATCATGAAATGCACAATACTTATACTTTTGTTTCATTCACCTATCGATTGCACTATTAAGCTCAGACATCTGTGGTGCGATTCGGAAAGACTAGCTTCAACCCTTCAAGATATATCATACATATAGCATAGGCTCTATTTTTAACGTGTAGTTATACCAAAAGATATAAGCCACGGTCAGAAGAGGAGAGATTATATGGATTAAACAATATCACTTTAAACATGTATGAGAACTGCGGAAGTCGAAAAACATGGGGAAAGGCTCGAAAAACACTGAAAAATATCACCATCTCCTGAAGAAAAGGCCAGATTTGAAATTTGGAATGGAAAGCACTGACTTTTCAACATCTGACTTTTCAACATCTGACACACTATGCCTGGCTGGCATCAGTGAAAACTGTTGACCGCTTTTCTCTTGCAGGAAACTAGCCTATGTATACTATGATTGTCTTTTTGAATTTGGAGCTAAAACTGTTATATGGAATATGGAATAGGTCTTGGGATTATGGACGCGTATATTCTTTAATGGACGACGGTTGAATTATGATTGATGGACCTGACGCTTGTAATTTCCAACATGAAACACTGAAATCAGATCTTTGGGATCACCCCTTCTTCTCTTTGACATCATTCTTTGAGTTATTTCCGAACAAATATTCAAAAACTGTTCGTCTAATATAGATTTCAATTTGGCGAACTGTCCCGACTTCCAGGAACCGGGTGGGGGTGGTCGAGAAACCAATCCTCCATCCTCATCCTCGTCACTACTCATGAGAGTGTATGGGGTCAACGCCCTCTCCATTCTGGTTTTCTTCTCTTTGACCCATTTTTTGACACATATGCCTCATTGCGACGTTTTGATTTCTGCAAACATATTATATACATTTCACCCTTAAACTGGAATCCTGCATACAAAGAAAATGTTTCAAACTATCGCTAATCTGCCGCGACTCTGTACCCTTCCTCTGTATTGCTATCATGACTCAGTGAGAAAGTAAGCTTGAGTCATATCATGACCGTACCTCAATGTGCCAGGACACGAGAATGCCCACATGTTCTATAACCCGGCACACTGCTCAGCCCAGCCAGTACAGCGGCCATTCACCCATCCATATTATTATAACGAGTACATCGGCACCAATATCCTCCGTAATTTTTAAATTCCTCAAACAGAGAATTTGTTTCCTTCAGAGATAAATGTCTGAATACATCAACCATATTACACAGTCAGAAAAATGGTGATAACTATCACCCCGAAAAGGTGATGAGTTAGAGTCCTCACTCTTTTTCATGATTACCTTTAAGAATGCTGGCCATCACCTCTGAAAGAGTGATGATAAATGATTGTAATTTTAGGTCATCACCTTTTAAGCGTCATGAGGCAAAATCATCACCCTTAAAATGTGATGAATGTCTCTATGTAAAGGTGATGGATCTAACTCCTCACCGTTTAAGGGTGATGGTCAGCTCTGATCAAAACTAAAAAGTTGGTAATGGACCATCACCTTTTTTGGTTGTGTAGAGTCATTTTCTGTGTTCATTTATATGATGTACACTAGCAAATATTTGATGTGGTGAGATGTCATCATGACATCATTTAACATATTATGAGTCCATGATCTCTTAATCTACAATGTTTACTAGTTACTATAGTATTTATACCTCATTTCTCCTTCGATAGGATCGTTGTTTAACACTATGATTCTCCAGATGGTCATTGTGTTGCCTTATAGCATTCTCCTTCTGGAAAGTGTACTAGCTACAAGTGTATAGAAAAGATTATTATACCTCTTGAATATTCATGAGGGTTTTCTGGTATTTCATTGGTCAAACTTTACCCAGTCACGAGTCAATATTTTTCAATCACAGACCCAGCTTTTTATCAGGCGGAGCACGTGAGGTCCGGAGTCAATATTGTGATCACGTGATCATTGTTTACAAGTACCATCTGCCTGCAACATGGCTGACGGTGGTCGCGACTGTTACAAAATAGGGACAGTAAGAAAGCGAAATAGGTTAAACAGGCGTCTATATCAATATTACGGGTTTACTGTCAAGCAAAAGATTTCGATTGTCTTCGTCAACAACGAAAGAACAACTTGGCAAATTCCTCATCAAATTCTTTGCTGAGTTGAGAAAGAAGGATGGAGATAAGTACTCCCGTTCGTCGATGGTAAGCATACGTTTCGGTCTCCTGAATATTCAAGAGGTATAATAATTTGTTATATGTAATTTCTATCTGAACTGCCCGAGTAATCCATTTCATTTTCATCTCAAAACTGGAGTAACTTTACACCGTCGATGTCACCCAATCAAATCAGTTCACCATGACCCAAATAGGATTTATGAATGAAGTGTGTAAAGCCAGTGGCTACATTGTATCAAAACACCCGGGGTTTGTGACGAAGACCTCGTAAATCTCGGAAAACACGTCTGAAAGTTTAAATTCTCAATATTATTCTAGTTAGATTGGAAGCAGCTTTGTCGATTTATCCATGAACTAATCATAACATTGTATCTGTGTGTCTCGTTTCCGACAACAAACAGCTGCCTAACAGAAAGTATTCGCCAAACAGCGTTTTTGGAAAGGAGTAGTAGTATCATGCGCTAGTCTGGCGTCATAGCGATAATTCACTGCAGCTAATAAATTCGGTATAATAAAACACTTGTAAACCTGCGGCCTCGGTCAGGTCTGCTTGGCCAAGTCTGACCTCGGGTCCAGGTTTCATGATGTCGACTCCATCACAAGTTAATAAGTGTATAATATGTGGTTACAATACCTTTTGTGTGTATTTGGTGCACATGAATAGCAAACAAACAATCCCATAAATAATCACTTGCCTGTAGAATACATTTAGAAACCATCGAATAGAATGCTTGAAAAATGAACATCTAATATGACATCGCAGTTCAACCTTCATCCACTAATTTATGAACCGATAACATCAGAAAAGATAACGATACGAAACGCCATTGACCTCGAATCCATTTGAATTTCGAAAACTGAAGTATGATTGGGTTATTGACTGACTGTTCTTTGTATCTGGCCACGCCCGAAATTACGGAGCCGTAAAAGGGACATGGAAATTATTTTTTTCAGCCCCTATTTTTTTTTTTTTTTTTTTTTTTAAGTCGTTATAACGACTTAAAAAAAAAAAAAAATAGGGGCTGAAAAAAATAATTTCCATGTCCCTTTTACGGTTCCGTACGAAATGGCCCCCCTATACTCATTTTTCTTACCCCTTGAGCTAGGGAGCTGAAACTTACCACACTATACACTCGGATTAAGCTCTACCAGAAAATGTAAACAAATCCAAGATGGCTGCTTTAGTGACGTTACAGTGACATCATTTTCAAAAACGACATTTTTTGGTCAATTTTTCGGTGTGATTTTCCGATTTTTATATTTATGCATTTTCTCCGTAAAAAAATAGTACATATTAATGTGATTTGGAATAAAATAGTTTTTGTCCACTTTTCATAGCGGAAAAGCAGAAATTTTGAAGAAATATGACGAAAACATCAGTTTTCTGGTGCTCCACGTAACCGCCATCTTGGATTTATCCATTATCCTTTGTTCTGGGGGTGGTGCGTATATCTCTCCTACTCATCCACATATTGATACCTGCAATAGGTCACATATTGGGTATTTACCTAGTACATAATATATGAAGTTATTGACGCTGAAGACTAATCTCTGTGACAGTTGCAGAGAGCTGCACATAATTGAAATAAATTAGGCTTGTTGCATGTATAGACTCCACAATATGGTTGTTCTGTTCGAAATAGAATAGGATAATTTCCGAAGAATCGAATCGAGAAACCTCTCTCGAACAACGGCGAAAAAGCTAACCCCAAATGTGGCGGGTCTGTACGGCGGATCCCCCGCCATGACCCCTTCTTTGTGGAAATTCACTTAAGACTCCCTACTTTACCGGGCGATATTTCTACAAACACCCACAGTCTCATTCCAACCATCGCAAAGAAACACAAAAGTGTGTTGAGTTGTTGACAAAACTAGCGTTTAGTCCGTCACTCAATATTTATCCTTCGCCCATAAATTGGAGCGATATGCAAGAGGTGGGACAAATTGACGACGTCCGGCGACTAAAAGCAACCATATCACTCTACAGGAAAGCTTCCCTCGGCACCTCACGTTCAGACCCGAGAATACGGTGGATTCTCGGACGTAGCCTTATTATCTCAGCCGCGCATTTATTACGGGTGTTCATGTGGAGACAAAGTATCTGCACGGCTCCTGGCACCGGCGTAAGCGGAATTAGATACGCTAGCTCGGGAGCTGTGATGACAAATAATTAACTCGTCTGTGATGCTCAAATAATTAACTCGTGTGATGTTAATAGATTAGCATCGTGGATGTCTGATGGAATGAACGCCTCTACAAATGCAAGGATACTCAGAAAAACTAGCCTGTAATACCCGACGTCGTACGGCTTAATTTTTCCACCTAAACAATAAACCTACATATATTTGTCGAGTGACATGTACAGAGGGCGGGCCTCAGGGACTAACAATCCACCAGCAGAATCCTACCATATACAGGTAATACATTGAAGGGATATGCAACAAGTGGGACAAATTGACGACGTCTGGCGACTAAAAAGCAACCATATGCACCTCCCATTCAAACCCGAGAATACGGTGGATTCTCGGAAGTAGCCTTAGTACCTTAGTATAATTTATATAACAGAATTAAGAGAATTTTTTTAAAACAATCATACAATTCAAGCGCGAAAAGAAAACGCATTCTTCAGCGAGGTCAATTGAGGCTTGGACCTCGACACTTCGCGGCAGGATGACCTTTTTGAGTCCGCTTGTTTTAATTGATTAAGTCATACATGGAAATTCTCTAGATGTGTTTCTTTAATAGGAACATTTGAGATTGATTCTGACCAAGATTCCGATTTCATGAACCATTTTGGCAACATAAGCGTTTGCGGTCTTCTTGCTGTCCAGCGAGTCATCACTGTCTCCAAGAAAGGGTTTCTAATATTTCTCGACGAATCCAAAAAGCAAATCATTTTAATATGTAACACTACTTGAATTTCCCGTTTCATCTGCTCAGTTGATTCTTTTTATGAGTGTACCGGCATTGATGTCTGACTTCAACACAGATATTTCCACCAATGAGGATGAAAAGAGGACTTCGGTACACGCTGTAAGTATTCTTCTGTGTCATCATCTAATACACATAGTGTATCGTTGTTCTCACCTAGCGGAGACTATATACGGACAATGAGACCATGCGCATTCAGCGAGAGGTCAGATGTTACAATTCATTTAGTCCTTAAAGATGTTAAGAGGCAGAGGCACTATGAATACTGACAAAAACATGAGCATTGTGCAGCCTGTGACCAGTAAAGCCAGTTCACGGCATTTGCTATTTGCAAACATCTGGATGGCGTCGCATGCCCGGTCCTCTAATTATGTGAGCCTTATTGACCAGTGCCTAGCTACCCAGAGCAAAAGAGCAGCAGGACTTCATGTACGAGCAGCAGGACATCCTCTAAGGCCAACGGCGCCACTGTCACCTTTTTCCATTTTGTTATATTGTCATTACTGAGAACTATCAGTGTGATCTGAGGATGACACAATGCTCATTGACAAGCTATTCAAATACAGTTTGCTTTATTCGAGTGTAATATTCATAAATTCTGCTTGTCGTTGAAATCCCGTGCCCGAATCAGCCATACAAATGATGCAAACTACAACCTGCAGTTTTATATGCCAGTACTTGAGCTTCAACCACACTTTTGGCGGCCCGGCTGGCAGAATAGGCAACCAGGGAACCAGCCTTATCCCATCTCGATGCTTCAAATTGTGACACTTTGTCCATAACGTTATAAACAACCATCTCTACCATGCAACCAAGGTCGATCGTTAGAGGAATTGTGGTCAACAAATATAACATGGGTTACTGATGTGAGCATAATCCGTTTCCGGGGTAACTAGTAATGAAACTCCGCATAACATTCCTTCAACGATGAAGCAATGGTGGCATAGTCAACTTACATGCATGGAAAGATCAATTCATCACGTCGACATAAAAAAATAGGCCTAATCCATCGCGGAGCACCAATAATTGCTAACCCAACAACTTCTAGGAAAATCTCGGCAACGTAACCTGTTCAATTTGATACATATATTTGTGAGTGTATTTGTGATTTGTGTAAGTGTAAGTTTATATTTAATTATAATTTATCCCTGAAGATGAGTGCAATTGTACAAAGCACAATTTGCAGTATTTTGATAAAAAAAATCCAGACGGCGATAATGGTGCATCGCTGTAAAATCATTCGAGAGCCCGTCGAAATGAAGAACAAAAAATAGCATGGTCTGCTTTTGCAGTGTGTTTGTACAGCCGTAAAGTATGCACAAAAATGGCATTTTGTCGGCAGTTCACACTGTTATTGAGTCTGAGATATTCACTCGTCAAACTGTAAATAATTCCACAAAACTACAATTCAGACAAAGAGTTTAACCCCTGGGCCTGGGCTTTTTGGGATTCTTTCCAGGCCTGGAGGGGAGGGGGTTCTCACCGCTTGAGCTAGGTGACTAAAACTTACGACACTATGCCCTTTGGGCAAACTCTACCAGAAAATGTATTTAAAAAATCCAAGATGGCTCCTTTGTTGACGTCACAGTGATATCATCTTCAAAACCGGCATTTTTGGTCGATTTTTCAGTAAGATTTCTTCGATTTTTTTTATGTATGTATATCTCTTGCAAAGACTGGGTGATAGATAAGTGAATGATAGCCTGATGTGAAATAGAAGTGATTTTGTACACTTTTCCAGACAGAACAGTAAGAATTCTAGGGAGATTTGACAAAAAGATCACACGACATGGCCGACATCTTGTATTTATCCATAATCCCCTGCTCGAAGGTCATGCTAATGAGCTCAAAATGACCCCAATATGATCATGATGATAAGCTACAAAGTCACGGAGACTCAGTTCACACTTTTGTCGTTCCGGAGATAGAATAGAAAGTTTGGTAGGGGGCAGTGTTGTTTCTCAGAAAAGTTTATAGTCAAGAACTGAACAGTTCTGGTCAGTTACTGCTCGGTATGTAATCGAGCTGCCCAACGAACACAGAAATTGAACAACACTACAGTGAAAATGAGTAGAACAGATCAGTTTTGCATAGTATGTAATCAGTTCCTCACAGAAACGGATTAGTACAGATCAGTTACTGTACGATATATAACCAGTCACTGCATACAGAAATTGAACATCACTGTGTGATTACAACTGATCAGTTCTTGCATGGTATGTTTGCATGGTATGTAATCAGTTAGTGCAGGTTTCCTTACAGAAACCGATTAGTACTGATCAGTTACTGTACGATATATAATCAGTCACTGTACTGTTCCGCACAGAAACTGATTAATACTGATCAGTTACTGTACGATATATAATCAGTCACTGCACTGTTCCTCACAGAAACGAATTAGTACTGATCAGTTACTGTACGATATATAATCAGTCACTGCAGTGTTCCTCACAGAAATTGATCAGTACTGGACAGATACTGTACGATATATAATTAGTCACTTCACTGTTCCTCACAGAAACGAATTAGTACTGATCAGTTACTGTACGATATATAATCAGTCACTGCAGTGTTCCTCACAGAAATTGATTAGTACTGATCAGTTACTGTACGATATATAATCAGTCACTGCACTGTTCCTCACAGAAACGAATTAGTACTGATCAGTTACTGTACGATATATAATCAGTCACTGCACTATTCCTCGCAGAAACTGATTAGTACTGATCAGTTACTGTACGATATATAATCAGTCACTGCAGTGTTCCTCACAGAAATTGATTAGTACTGATCAGTTACTGTACGATATATAATCAGTCACTGCAGTGTTCCTCACAGAAACTGATTAGTACTGATCAGTTACTGTACGACATATAATCAGTCACTGCACTATTCCTCACAGAAACTGATTAGTACTGATCAGTTAATGTACGATATATAATCAGTCACTGCAC
>JAVTVY010034619.1:0-15042 GCA_036873755.1 Hanleya hanleyi | reverse complement strand
TCAATGTTCAAGTCCGGCGCCCTATGCTTGTGAGAAAGGAAAAATGAATTGTTCTTCTTGTCGCATTGAAACTTCGATTCTAATGGAATATGCGTTATTATTCAATGAAAACCCTGTAAAAAGTAGATACCAGTTTGGATCTTACCACAGGTCTCTCGCCATATTGTTTATATAAATTAGATCTCTATTTATATATACAATTTCGTGAATTTTGTCTGATAGCATCGGCGTTTGTCTTGTCTATCGCATCTCTAATTCTACATATTTCATGCAAAGTCTACCAATTATACTTATTGTCTGACGCGAAAAAATGTACCGTTTTGCCAAAAGCGTTATACACACATTACATCTGAACACATATTTCGTAGCTTTAGAATATTTATCATGGGAATTTTATATGTCAATTTCGATAAGATAGATAGATAAACAAATAAATGTTTTTACAAAGACAAGCTAGCTTCTTGCAAGAGAGAAGCGACCAACCGTTTTCAATATACCGGGAAGACATTATGATCTGTCTCGCTGGCCAGTAATCCTTTTCCAATGAATTTCCAAGTCGTGTTCTGCAGTATACTGTAGGCCTATTATCTCAGGAACGCTTTGATTGTAATATTTCATGTGGACACCATGAATCGCCTTCAGTCTTCAAACAATATCGAATTGATTGGCGAAAAGTATCCGATAGGCCAAAGTAGCGCTCTCGATATAAAAAACCGTGTAAGTGATTATCTTATGCTCGGCTGGAGAAACCACATCAATTTCCATCAATTTCTCAGCCACTGAGATTTTCTCTGAACTTGGAAGATGATATATTTATGCTGTTGTACGATAAATGAGAGATATTCGCTTCAAAAAACCCTTATTTTCCATCGGACTGAGCTGAATTTAAGAGAGAATTTGGATGATATAATATCGGTATTTGACATTGATCTTGTCCTGTGTATGTGAGTATTGCATAATTTGAGACGGTAATCGCAACTTAATGCACACATGTTGTTATGTAATCAATTAGAATGAGCTGGAGAAGTCCTGCCAAGGTGGTATAAAGAGGCGAGGTGTGGCCAAATGGTCCTGCCATGCAAGATGGGTTGTAGAAGCCAGGTATGGCTAAATGGTTCTGCCAAGATGGTAAGTAGCCGCGAGGTATGGCTAAATGGTCCTGCCAAGATTGGCTAAATGGTCCTGCCAAGATGGTATGTAGTGGCGAGGTATGGCTAAATGGTCCTGCCAAGATGGTATGTAGTGGCGAGGTATGGCTAAATGATCCTGCCAAGATGGTATGTCGTGGCGAGGTATTGTTAAATGAGGAGAAAGGAAATGGGAAACACAGTCTGCTGGCTTATATTATCATCCCCACTGATCGGCAATCATATTTCAATCTAAAAACAAATCAAGAGATGGCTCAAGGTAAAAACCAATACGTGGTAGAACATTTGAATGCTTTAAATTTTTGTTTGCTTTTCACGACTGGAACCATCCTGAATATTTGTGTGCAATCTTCCTACTACAATGATACAATGATGTCTTCTTCGTTCTCTGATGAAAACTTTGCTGAGATAAACAGAAACCTTGGCATTACCGTAAAACGGGTTTCTCAGTTTGCGGTTTCTGACACACAGGGTGTGAAATGAATCCTCCTGTCTGTCGTATTTTTTTTTTTCAAATCAAATAAACGTGTTCCATATACAACTGTGTGAAGGCAAATCTTGTATTCTACAAGGAAACGAGGAATTAAGTTGAGATATTTTGATCATCAACATTCCAAGGTTAGCTTCGAAAGCAAATTAAAGCTGACATGACCTTATTTAATGCACGAATTGTAACGGAAAAAAAATTCTCCACACAGATTATAGCCCCTGTTGAATAATACCGGCCGGAACTTATCCATATGAAAGTGTACCTGATATGCCGACTTTACCACGCCATACTGTCAACTTCTCCGACGAGGACCGTTGCCTCCACCGCATATATAAAGCCGGAGTCCACCGAGAACCTTGCCAGTCTGAACGGACACACAGACAGACAGAGATTTTGAATTTGTGGCCTCCCATCCCAAGCTGGATGATGTAGGCCATGCCATTGAGTTTGCTTTTAAAAAAAAGAGTGAATTAAAATTAAAACAGTACTTGAGTATAAAAAATAAATACTTTACGTTTGATTTTAAAAGAAATACTGTGTTTTTAAAAGATGCACAGCGTGATATATAAACATGTATATTGAGGCTTCAAAGGCGTTATTTTGTAAGAAGGGGGAGGTATTACTTTAAGAGATAATATAGAAACAACCAGCATGCATATATAACAAAACAACGACCCTATTTATCAGAAATATATAACTGAATTATAAAGGCCCAAACAGCACATGCATATTTTTTTTTCAATTAACAATAAAGTCATCATATTAATTTCGACAGGAGTACTTGAGTGCTTATTAAAAACGATGTAACATAACATCTCTACTCCTCTCGATGAACACCGTGAATGAGGACCACATGGTATCCTCAGACACTAATATCCAATCAGAACGAGCAGAGATATCATTTAAAATAAAGCTCTTTTATCAAGTAGAGGAACATTTTACCCAGTAATAAATTAGAACTCAAGTCTTTCAAATTTACAATTATATGCATGTCCTATGATAGTAACCAATATAACCAGAGTATAAAAAGGGCACAACATTAAATAAAATTACATTCATAGATTAATTTAATTTAAAATGTATAATGACCAAAAAGTTACCACATGCATATCACAGATGAATTTATATTAAATAAAATAAAACACATGCAAAACATGCAATAAAATCAATACAAGGGTTAAATATGTCACAAGCTTATCACAGATAGTAGATAAATATATACGAAATAAAAGTTGACATCACAACAGCCAAGACGCTGAGACACATGCAAAACGTATTAAATACACATTACATGCAGATTAAATAATTAAAATCGGCGACAGCCGCCAATAAAATTGGCGACAGCCTGGTACACCTTACCACGGTTTCTAGTTGGTTTAAAAACAGTCTCCATGGACGGGTTAAAACACCTGCCTGTAAAAGATGATCATAAAATCTAAAACGTTCATTATCATAACGAGAACAGTAAAACAATAAATGAGGAATAGTATCCTCAACTAAACATTCATCACATAAACCCGTCTCATGGAGCTTAAATCGATGTAAATATGAATTCGTAGGTAAATGACCAGACTGCGCCCTTAAAAATAAAACATCCGAACGTCGGCATGATAGAGTAAAATCGTGAGATAAAATAACAGAAGGATTGAAAGAATAATAAAAACGTCCCTTATTTGAGGTGTCTCAGTCGTCTTGCCACATGCGGATAAACCGAGGTTTGAGCATTGACATTACTTCAGGTATAGACAGCTTGAGTGGAGATGTTACATTTGCCAAATTTAGGGCTTGTTTAGCAAGCATATCTGCCTGCTCATTCCCCGGTATACCCACATGAGATGGAATCCAAGCAAATGATATATGAATACCTTGGTGAAATAACGTTGTATATACATGTAAAATTTCAAATAAAACTGGGCAGGATTTATTCCAGATAAAATGTATCATTGCTTGGAGAGAGCTAAGTGGTCCGTGTAACCTTGCACAATTCAATTTTCATTTTTTTGTTCTTGGTTTCTCAAAATCAAAAATTGAAATTTGGCCATCAATTTTCAATTTTTGTTTTTCGTTTTCGGTTTCTCAAAATCAAAAATTGAAATTTGACATTCAATTTTCAATCTTCGTTTTTTCGTTTTACTTCGCGCAAAAATGAAAATCAAATATTGAAAATTGCTTCGACTTGTCCGTTTTTCGTTTTTTGATTTTAACTTTGACGCATCAGTGTTAAGTGCGCAGGCGCAAGGCTTATGATGTCACTTTAGATCTGCGGAGTAGTATAGAAAGTGCAAATCGGTTGGTTTAGGCAGATGTGGCGCATAATATGGAAAACCAGCAGGGGAACAGATATGGGAGTTTCACTACACTATAGATGCCTGGAGCCAGACATTCGAGATAGATTATAATGGGCCAACTGTGCATGTGCAGAAGCGAGTAGGCATTCGTGCAGCAGGTGTGAAATATTGATACACATGGGAATTTCATTAAAGTAGGGTAGAATAATAAATACTTCGGTACCCTAATCATAACCCCCAAAGGAACTTCCCGCACTTAAAGCGTTGAAGCGTTTTTGATGCTGAACGTTGACAGACATCTGAACGCTCCAATGACCCAGGTCCCAAAAATAGAGAATGAAGATTGAACCGGAAGCGTTGAAGCATTCAGACGTCTGGCATCAAACGTGGCGATTGTGTGCTTGTTTGAAATGGTGGTTTACGGGCCGCTTGCCATATACGGATTTCGCGATTCTTACTCTTATTGGTATTAAATCTTTGTTGGTATCTTTACAAATACTATATTTCAAATCAATAACAAAGAGCGGTTGTGTGCATGAATGCTGTTCGCTTTTGTAGCGCTCTAAACATCTATTTTTAGAAATGAGAATATCTAAGACTACGTCCTGAATGGCTCAGACATCAATGCCAATAATCAATGAGAACAGCGGGATGCCACCTATCCAGATCTGTCCGGTGCATCTTCACAAGTCCAGGTAAATCGTGTAAAACATGTTTGGTGATTCGAGTGAGTTCTTGAGTCGTTGCCTCAATCTCGAACATTTCATCCCCCGAGGTTATTTTAAATTAGATCTTAGTTTATCCATAACTACCGTGGGCAACGAACCAAGGCAATGTATAGATATCCTAAGAAATCGATCGACTGGCTCCCGTGGATGGCCTGGTAGGCCACATGCCTCTCACGCTCCACACCTCTTATACGACACGATTTGCGTTTTCTATTCTACTCGTCGTACCGGAAGTGACATCATAACTCGTTCACGTGCGAACCTAACTTTGATACGTCAAAGTTAAAATCAAAAAACGAAAAACGGACAAGTCGAGGCAATTTTCAATATTTGATTTTCATTTTTGCGTGAAGCAAAACAAAAAACGAAAATTGAAAATTGACCGGCAAATATCAATTTTCGTTTTTTTGTTTTTGTAATCCCAAAATCAAAAATTGAAAATTGACGTTCAAATTTCAATTTTTGATTTTGAGATCACAAAAACAAAAAACGAAAATTGAAAATTGACGGTCAAATTTCAATTTTTGATTTTGAGAAACCAAAAACGAAAAACGAAAATTGAACTGTGCAAGGTTACACGGACCCTAAGTGAGTCAGTAAAAATAACAGCTCGAGCTGGTCTAAATTCAGACAAAAAGCGAAGTGATAGTAAAATTGCAAGGAGTTCAGTTTTAAAAACAGAAACGTGGTCAGATACACGATAAAACTTATTATACTTAATCTCAGGTATAGTAAAAGAGGATCCAGTTTCCCCAGACTCTGGGCACTTCGATCCATCTGTAAAAATCTGTAAATATTGAGACCAATTATAAAAAATATATTCTTTTGCATGTGCTTCAATCTGATGTGGGGGGTTAGATTTCTTGATTCTATGTAAATCAAGAGAAATATTAGGGCATTTTAATTGCCACGGGGGAAATGCGGGGGTAACATCTTGCTGGATATCTAAGTCATTAGTATCAAGTATATTACTATAAAATTTGAACTAAACGGTTCTGGATGTTGTGTATTATCGATGTAATATCGATCATATTTAGAGGGGTTAAAAACAGATATTGCAGAATTGTTTTCAGAAGATTTTAGTTTCAGGGAATATTTTAGAGTCCGCATGCGCCGTCTGATATACAGGGGCCACTCGTTACTCATAACCTGTAATACATTCAGTGGTGTTGTTCTGAGCGCCCCTGTACAAACACGAAGTGCTGAGCACTGAACAGAATCTAATTTGTCTTTCAGAGTAGCGCATGCGGAATCATATGCCTCGCAACAGTAATCTAGTTGAGAGCGTATAAGAGCTCGATAAAGAAGTAAAAGCGATGTACGATCAGCTTCCCAGGATTTCCCCGACACAGAACGCATTAAATTTAAAACTTTGTGACACTTGTCAACAACAGACACACGAACCGTCCACATCATATTTATGCTGTCGTTGTTGTCACCAGCCCAAAATCTGACTCTGTGAACATCATATTCTATCACACATTCATCCGCACACAATATAAATATATCTGAAAAATGGGTAATAAAATGAAGGATCTGACATGATTCAGGCATACCAGCTAGTAGGTGTTTCCTCAAAACATGGAGCACCTGTCTAAAGTAGACTCCATGCTCAAAACAAAGAAAATTGTTTATCCCGTCACATGCTTCTCCAGCACTGTATCTCAATTCACCTCCCTCGTCAAAAAGGGGGCACGAAGGGACTACTGTTCATTCTATTTCAGGATTCTTGAGGCTCTATACGGTGCACTTCACACGCGCTATGTATTTAGATTTCCGACACTGTTTCAAAATTACTGTAATTCGGAATGTTCATTCCAAAGTAAGAACTGTTATTTGTTATGCCTACTACTCAGGCCTGCCCATATTCAGTTGCAAATTCCTAAAGACGGAGGTACATACTGAAAGCGACCTTTTGTTCTGATTGTCACCCCGTCCGTTTTTAACTCATCAATCAGTAGTATAGAAATGTAAAATCTCTTAGTATTCGTAATGGGGAAATCAGGGTGGGTGAATGAAGGGAAAATGACCCTTGAACTTTGACCTTGGATTGCCATCGCACCTTGGAGAGGTCACTTTCGATCGCGTGACTGGCGGATGGATGCTAAACTAAAACTTAAATAACAACCGAACGTCTAGTAAACTTCGGAAAATCGGAACTTACACCCAATCAAATGGGCCTATATGCACAATAATGGGTCCACTTAGATCGTGCAGGATATCGAATTGAAGCGCTCGTCGAGGGCACTTCCGGTAATGTAAATGTCGTCATGACAAAATAAGGTAGGTTCCTCGTCGCTCTCACTCAGGCTTGGCTGAGATACAAATCATCACAGGGATCTCTTTTGGTTCTTGTGATGGTTTTAGAAATATGCAATCGGTATATTCGTTTTCCGCCATCCTATTAATTTTGCGTTTCATTCCCTGGGAGGTAGTTTCCTTATCAGCGGCCAAGCTTTCGACCTGGTTGTCAGTAGGTAGGGTCGCAGAATCAGTCGATAGACTGTCAGTTTCCGCCGGTACGCTCTTAGTGTCCGCATCGGCTTATAGCCCCGCCATTTCCCTGTACACATGTATATTATTCTAGTGTCGCATGATATCGTGCAGTGCCTGGTGAACGTGGTTTGTCACTCGAAGCAGTTAGGCTGGCTTTTAGAGACACAACACGGTAATACCCTCTTTGATTATTAAGGCCACCCCCCGAAAGGGGGCCTTCTTGGAATGGGTTTAGTCTATGGGCCAGTCGTGCTTGGTTTCCAAGAATTATCGAGAGAACGAAGCAGAATTCAGAAGTCCAAACCCCTGGATAAAATGGAGAGGAGGTTTATTTCTAGCTTGGGATTGAATTTGGGCTGTCTCAGATGAACGGAAGTGTGTCTTTCAAGCCCAAATTGTTCATCTAAAATTCTTATCCGGAAGTTTGAAAAAAGACAGTGGCAACAACAACTTGCGCGGAAACGTCTTTGCGCATACTGTAAAATGGGCTCTCGCTAGACTTTTGCGAGAAAAAACATTCATTCAGCCTTCTTTTCAATCAGGCATTCCAGTTGCTGAGATTGCCTGACATCGATATCATGAATCAGGGCTTCGTTTTGGGCGCACGTGCACGTACCGCTCGCCAAAATTTGTTGTGAGGTGCGCTTTTTATCGCGATGGTAATTAGTGCAAACTTGTCCCCTGAGATTTATTTCCCGACTGTGGTATAACAATGTGTTGGTTGTAAGCGAAGATTACGTAAGTTGTCCAGTGATTGTCCGTGTGGACAACTGAATAAACATTACGTTTGTTGCACAAATTGTAATTGTATCACAAACCACTGAGTCTCAGATAAATTTATTTAATCTCAAATTTGCTTGATAGAGCAACAATTTTTCTCCCGCCGAATGGAGCACGTGGACATCCCCTTCGCTGACTTGATAGCTGCATGTCGGGAACCCCCAGAAGCTTAATAGTGCATGATACTGTGGTAGGGACGACAGGTTTCCTTATGTTTTTGGGCCTCCAAGTCATCAATTAGATTGTTTTGCGTGTATATGAACATTATGTTGTCATTGATCACAGTTATGTGAATGGTGACTGAAATTATAATTTATGAAACCAATAATTGAAGATAATTAGGGACTGTTCAAAATTTATCGGAGGGGGGGGGGTGGTGCAATTCAGGGGATGGGGGCAAGAAGTTTTTTCTTGTGGTTCAGGAGGGGGGTGCGTACTTTTTTACTGGTCCAATGTGGGGGGTGCTTACTTTTTTTGCCAACTTGATGGGGGGAGGGTTTTTTGTGTTTTTTTTTCGCTGCCTCAAGCGTGGCTGGAGGTGTTGTCCTCTTGTAACGGCCGAAATGCGTTGCGGTTGTCAGTTGCCCGCATTGTGTTATTGTTAGTCCACTTTCGGGTCCTGTTCTATTTTTTACATGGACTGTTTGAAATTGTGTTGTGGCGAGTGTTGTGGCCAACATGAAAACAAATGCGACAGCTGAGACGTTCTCGTGTGAAATCTTTGAAGGTTTTGAGGTTTACCATAAACGGTAAACATATATTTTGGTCTATTTCGTTTTGCAAGAAAGTTTTGCCTTAAAACCTCGAAACTTTGAGTAGTCTGACGTACTTTAATATAAGATATGCGGCTTAATTGCAGGTAAATGGCTGTACATGCAAGGATATGTGACGTTTACATACGAAAAACTCCTTTGTGTGTGACGGTAATAAAGCCGATTTTCTTTCCACTCCAAAATGATTGATCAAAAAATGATTGATCAAAATGTGCTAACGGGCTTATTTTGGTGTTTTGGGGCATTTCATGAAATGTTTTTCTCCTGTAACAAAAATATGACACCTCAAACCAAAACCATGGTTCTTTCCAACAAACAAACTTCCTAATATATTGTGTGAAAAAAATTAGCAAATTCTAGTGCAACAACAACAGAACAATGTTACCGTAACTGTAATGGCGTAATTTGTTTGATATCTGTAAGAATAGCTTGAGATAGATGTTCAAATCACTTCCTAAGAATGGTCAATAGATAACGATAAGCAGGTTTCTGTTACCGGGTATATTGCCTTTTTTGCTGTTTTGCAGTCAATTTAGTTGTGGATATACCGTATTCCATCTAGTCAGTAAATCTGAACACCGTCGGGAAGCTGTTCCCTGGGGTATGAGATTACTGCAATTTGTGAAACCAATATATAAAACCAGTATATATATTGCCTCACTTATTCGACCTCTATATCCTGTACATACGTCTGTTCATTACCTTTTTTTCTTTTTTGGGGTGGGGGTCACTAGGTCAAAATAGTGGTTAAACTAGGTAACTTGTTACTACCATATATACTGAAGAACCCAACTTGTATCGCATATGCATAAGCTTATGCTTTCAATTCGTCACCAATTGCTTGCTGCCATCAAACGTTTCTTCATCTACCAGGGCCCTATTCAATTACCTCCAAGTCCGAGGGGTTCTCTGTGCTTGCACGGTTCATGTTCACACTTTATTACAGTTTACCAACACAATACACACAGTTAGTCTGAGTATGGTGGGATTGATTCAAGTGGAATTTTGTTGTCATGATTATGATATGTCCAGTGTACAAATACCTGTACCTGTCATTTCCATGCTTTCAATTACTGGAAGGCTCCAAGCTAACTAATATTCAAAGGGATGATGAGTTAATGCACCATTTACATACAACCTCCTGGGGGTTTTTTATCATTAAATATATACAACTGTACCGGTATTGACTTCTGTGAATTTGCTTCTCAGTTGCAGGGAGGCGGGGGGAGGGGGGGGGTGGTGTCTTGAGTTTTTTGTTTTTTTGAGAACTCATTGGGGGGTCAGAACTTTTGTTAGGACTCCGAGAGGGGGGGGGATAACTTTTTTAAAGATCACTTGAGGGGGGGGTTGGCACTTTTTTTAGCTATTTTTTTTCAATGCACCGCCCCACCCCCTTCGATAAATTTTGACCAGTCCCTTATATATTTAACTATTAAATGACATACTTAAAGTAAATATTTTTAATCGACCATTTTACTGAAATTAATTGATGGGGAGTGATTGTTTTCTCAACTTGCCTTTTTTATTATTAAACTAGACCCAGTTAAACAGACTTTTATTAATCAATAATTCCAACAACAAAAATGTTTCTTTTCAATGTGAATAAATCATGTGAAGTTCTTTAATACAGCTAACTACAATGTTTCTAGTTCGGTTTCTTCTTCGAGAGTGATTTTTAGCTCATGTTGCAGCTCGCGATCTCTTCTCTAAATTTACGTGGGCTATTTTTAGCTCACTTTGCATTCACCAACACGAAGCCCTGATGAATACATTTTGACAGGTGATGTATCAGTCTCTACTAACGGGGGGGGGGGGACTTTATACTTATTTGTGACTGCTTCAAGTTTATAACTGTTAACGTAAACCTCAACTGAAAGCGAATGGTCAGAATTGAGAATTAGTTCGAAAACGAAAGTAATCAACAATAACAACACGTGTAGACTACTGTAGCACAATGTCACTTGACGATCTAATTACCGGTATGCCCGGGGGATATATCGATAGCCACGGAAGTCTGTCCATCCGACTGTCTGTCCGTCAAATCTTGTCAACGCAACTCCTCCTACACTTTTGATACAGTTCACATGATACTTGGTGGATGTTATCGGCACAGTCTGGAGATGCGCATGTGCTCTTCCTGTTGACGGAGGATTTTCCTTCCTGGGTTATTGCCCTTTACAGTTCAAAATACTGTGGATTAAATTATATCATCTTGTCAACGCAACTCCTCCTACACTTTTGATATGATTCACACAATACTTGGTGGTTATTATCAGCACAGTCTGGAAATGCGCATGTGCTCTTCCCGTTGATGGAGGATTTTTTCTCACTGAGTTATTGCCCTTTACAGTTCAACATACTGTAGATTAAATTATACCATCTTGTCAGTGCAACTCCTCCTGCACTTTTGATACAGTTCACACGATATTTGGTGGATATTACAGGCACTGTCCAGAAATGCGCATGTGCTCTTCCCGTTGATGGTGGATTTTTTCTTTCCTGAGTTATTGCCCTTTACAGTTCAAAATACTGTGGATTAAATTATATCATCTTGTCAACGCAACTCCTCCTACACTTTTGATATGGTTCACGCAATACTTGGTGGTTATTATCAGCACAGTCTGGAAATGCGCATGTGCTCTTCCCGTTGACGGAGGATTTTTCCTCACTGAGTTATTGCCCTTTACAGTCCAAAATATTGTAGATTAATGAAATCATCTTGTCAATGCAACACCTCCTACACTTTTGATATGATTCACCTAATACTTGGTGGATATCACCGACACTGTCCAGAAATGCGCATGTGCTATTCCCGTTGATGGAGGATTTTTCTTGACGGAGGTATTGCCCTTTAGAGTTCAAAGTACTGCAGATCCGTGTGTCCATATTTCTTGTCAACGCAACTCCTACACTTTTCATACGGTTTACACGATACTTGGTGGATATTATTGGCACAGTCTGAAGATGCGCATGTGTTCTTCACATTGATGAAGGATTTTTCCTTACGGAGTTATTGCCCTTCGCATTTCAAAATACTGTAGATATACATGATACCTTATCAAGGCATCTATATTTTCAGATAATACTTGGTGGATGTTATTGGCGCAGTCTGGAAATGCACATGTGCTCTTTTTGTTGACGGAGGATTTTTTCCTTACTGCGCTATTGCCCTTTACAGTTCAAAATACGATAATTTAAATGATATCTTGTCAAATCAACTCCTACAACTTTTGATGCGGTTCACACGATACTTGGTGTATATCATAGGCATAGTCTGGAGACGCACATGTCCTTTGATGTGTTGTATTGCACATCAGTGGTTTCCTACACAGAAATGCAGCTGTTTTCCCCCTTCCCAGTTCACTGACACTGGGGTCGGGGGGATACACCATCATCTGATGGCTCTCATTATTTTTCATGAGTTATTCGTTCATTGAACAAATTGTTCTGCCTCGGTACAGCCTAGAACTTTATTTGATTGTTTCAGATCTTTGAATAAAGTTGTATTTTTTTAACAGGTTAGCATGGTTAGGGAAAGTTGCTCATGAATTCAGCTATTTTTGGGTGATCTAACTAAAATTCTTCTAACAACTCCCACTGAACGAGAGTAGATCAGCAGTTCCATTTGCTGTCAACGACCAGCGCAACTGGAGTATGGATTCCCGTGCTATAACATTGTCTGGCACCCCGTTTTCTTCATAAATTGATTCTGTACGTCAAAAAAATTCTGATTTTTTTTTTCTTTCATTTTTTCATCTTAAGTTTAGTGGAATGTGAGGTCATACATGTAGTTTAATTGATGATCTTCTTACTAGAGAAATGAGGATGTTATCTAGCTGCAAAAGCACGCTAAATACTCAATTTGCTGGGTTAGAACCTCGATTTGACCATTAACGGTCCTAAACAAAATGACTTCTATGAATCCCTGTGTCCGCTGCTCTGATGGGCATGTCAAAAAATGAACTGTACCATTGGAAGTTATCAATAAACAAAAATAATACACCTATTTGATGGATACTGCACCAAATTAAAGCTTGTAATGTGTATTTTATTAATTTCGTGCTCAAATTATTTTTATCTGGGAGAAAATTATATGAACCTGTGCGAAAATGACATTTTGAAAATTTGCCATGCAGATTGTTTATTTCCCGATCTCTTCAACTGATAAATTGTTCAGAATAATTCGGATCCCTTAAGTCATATATATTCTTGGATACTCCTCTCATAATGTCATCGAATCGATGTCAAAATTTATTCAACGTATCGCGTAAGATCAGCTATTTTGTACACCTAATTTACTGGATTCTTGTCACTGAAAAATATAATAAAAAAATCCCAGAATTCTAGTGTCGCCTACTACGCATGCGCAGAAATATGTTGAGCTTGACACAACTTTAGTCCAATAAAATGGCTGGAAACGATGTTGTCGGAAACCCCCACCTGTTAATGCATTGATTCCCGCCCGAAGGCAGCATTATTACTATTTTTGTCCAATAGAATTTCCTCGATTTTGTTACTGGAAGACGGAAAGAAATTTAGCAGGAAGCAAAGTAGTTCCCCTTGATACTGCTTTCAACCAGACCAACGTGAAGTGAACTCAATATTTAAAGCGATGAAACGAGGTCAGTTTTGATGATATACACTCATTGTTCCCGAATTTGTAGGCTTCATACCATCGTGTGCCTTTTATTCAAGAAATAAAGACTAAATTACCTCATTTTTTTGCAAAACAATACAAGACTTGGCCAGCGTTTTAAGCTGTTTATCTTCCATCATATGACAGAGGACAAGCAGAAAGTAGCTATCTTGCCACACACCATAAAAAATCATCTATGTATCTGGTATATTATTTTCCTGAGAAGATAATTATAATTAAATATCTGAGATTAGGATCAGCTACTTTGCTTGTCTTCCAGTCAAGGGCTACCTCACAGGCACTGGTCACTGACTGTTTCCATGGATGTGAGGAGGTCGAAATGGGAGAAAGCTCCCATAAAGTTAACATGATAGAATACAGAGAAATCCTCTTAAATAACTATTTTTGTCCAGAATATCTACTTTACAGATAATTTTTTTTCATTTTGTGGGTATAGAAAACCACATATTCATAAATACAGTCGTCCATGTTTAACTGCACATATCTGTTCACTTTATGTTCATTTATTCCAATCTACGTACCGATCTTAGTTCTTGTTAGTGAGTGTTGTCTGGAAGACGTTCTCCGGGGCGGCAATGCTTGTCCTATCCTAGTAATAAATATATTTGGCAAGGGTATCTATTTTCCAGAAAATACTGAAAACCATTTTCGTCTTTCTCGGCATATAGAAACCAAATTATTTATTAAAAAACGAGCATCTGTCCGTCTTTAACACACTATCTTTCAGCACATCTGTGGATCACCAACAATTGATAACTATTCTGTTGTTCCTAGTTCTCATTGGCGACTGTTAAATGTATCTGCCAGGAAGGCATTACCTGTGACAACGAATCTGGAGAGCAAAGATGCGAATCTTCTGTTCATATATTGTGTTATGAGAAATATCTGAGTCGATCGAACTGCTTCTGACGATTTCTAAGATCGATTGCTAAGGTGTTTTATCAATCATTCACATTTCCTATGGACGTGAAAGGTTGAATTACTCATCATGACTTCACCGATAAATAGAAAGACAAATATTAAAAACGATTTATTTGTTCTGCTCCCAGAGTGAGCCTAATCAGAGAAACATTTAGATGATATAATGGGATTTGACGTTGATGTTGTTCCGCATCGAAGTTTTGTATACCATAATACTGGTGTAACTTGATGCACATATACTCGTGAAGACGAAATAAAATGGCTGGATGGCGCACGGAAGTTGCGGAGTCAAATAACGCAGCTTATTCCTTCCGTTTAACACTGTCCACATTAACCACATGCAACTGATCAAATTCAAGCTGAACAGAAATCACAGAAAGGCTTGAAGGTATCAACGAAGCAAGATGTCGCATCTCACGATTGGAACCGCCCACAATCTCGGTAGCACGAAGTTTTCTTAACCCTATCTGGCCTGGGCTTTTGGGACCTGTCCAGGCCTGGGGGGCCGAAATGGCCCCCCTAATTATTTTTCTGATCCCTTGAGCTAGGGAGCTGAAACTTACCACACTATACCCTTGTGTCAAGGTGGCCCTCCACAGTTTCGTAGTAATGGCCCCTCTCTAATTTCATAATACTATAGACTGCCCTTGTTCTGCTACATCATAATTCTTCTTGTCTTCTTAATAGCTTATATCTATAATGCCATCCCATTCAGCATTATCAACGCTGCAAACGAGTACGTACAAATCGAGTGCTGGCTT
>JAVTVY010034618.1:0-13702 GCA_036873755.1 Hanleya hanleyi | reverse complement strand
ACTACGCGAACGGATACACGTTGTTCTGTTTCGATTGACCCCCACCTTAGAGAACGACCATCAGCTGGCCCTCGCCAAGCAAGGCAATTTACGGTTGGAAATCCACTTTGCACGAGCCCTCCGGAGCACCGTCAATGTGATCTGCTACGCCGAGTTTGACAACATCATTCAAGTGGACAAGGCGCGCAACGTCCTGTGTGACTTTGCCACATAACATGGATACAGATCAGATAACCACCGTCCTGGAGAATGACCCAGAGACACGTATGGTCTTTCAAAGGGGTGTTCGCCCGAGATGTGTTTCCATTAGACCGTATGCATCCTGCTGCTTACGTTCTCAACACGGACCCGATGGATCGGCCCGGTGAACATTGGGTGGGCGTGTACTTGACAGAACAGCAGGTCGAATACTTTGACCCGTACGGCCTGCCACCCCTCCATTCCGATTTAACAGACTTCATGGATCAAGGCACAGAGACGTGGTGTTGGAACAGTCAAACGTTGCAAAGCCTGACCAGTAGCGTGTGCGGACAATATTGCTTGGTTTACCTGTACCATCCATGCCGGGGAAGAACCTTATCTACCATCGTACAGATGTATGACGAGTACCCCAAGGACGAGGACCGCGATGTGCTCATATATGACTGGGCCGCCGATCATTTCAATCTACAAGCCCCGCTCTGGGCTTAAGTTCTTTCAATGTACAAGCCCCCTGTTCTGGGCTTAAGTTTACAAGCCCCCTGTTCTGGGCTTCAGTAATCCATCCATGTCCAGAAAACATTACCCGGGTGTACAAGAACCCGGATGTGGGCGCGGACGTAGGCGAAAGCATCCTAGTACCCGGATGTAGTCGCAGACGTGAGCGAAATTCTGGTACCCGTCCATTGGTTCTTTTATCGATCGCTCATTGGCTCTTTTTCTCGACCGCTGATTGGTCCAAATGGAACTGCCCATCCTTCCCAGGTTAATTTACAATCCCCTTTTCGGGTGCAAGCTCTGTATATCGATGCCGCAACATTGTTGCCGAACATTGCCGAAAGGGAGACCTTTGACCTTTTGACCTGGATGTGACATATGACCTTTTGACCAGCGGACTTCCGGTGATGCCGCGCAGGCGTGCGGCCGGATAACCCGCGCGCGCTGCGGCCGGAGTAACCCGCGCGCACGCGCTGCTGCCGGGGCGGGCCGGGCCGGGGAAAACCCGGATGTTGAAAATCCGGACCCTACTTCTACGGGAAAATTGGAACTCTTCTGGGTTCGGAGGTAGTTTTAGTGAAACCGGAAGTGACGTCTGTGCGATCAACCCACACCACCAAACCACAACCATGGACCCATAGTGGTGGGTCAAACACACTCCCACGCATCCTCAAAATGCCTGCTTTCTATACTACGACCACACTGCGCATGCGCAGACCATTGAACACGGACGAACCATGATTCGGATGCTGCTTCCCGAGAGCTTCAAAATAAGACCTCATACGACTCCATCGAACCCATAGTGACCCATGTCGGCGCCAAAATGTCTATTTCCATACCCTTGGTCTACTGCGCATGCACAGAATGATGTCAGTTTTACGTCTCATCCACCCCGTCGGATGCTCCTTCACATTTGCTTCAAATTGATACCTCACTCGACTCCATTGGACCATTAGTGGCCCACCTAGACCCCAAAACGTCTATTTCCATACCCTTTCCCCACAATTCCCTGTCTGCGCATCCGCAGGATGTGGACAACGGGCGAAACACTAGTCCATGTGAATGCTCCCTCACGAATGCTTCACATTGGTACCTCATACGACTCCATAGGGCCACTAGTGGCCCACCTAGACCCCAAAATGTCTATTTCCATACCCTTTGTCCACCGCGCATGCGCAGAATGACGATATTTCAACCCCACACCCAGCCCATCAGATGCCCCTTCACCAATGCTTCACTTTTATACCTTACTCGACCCAATCGGTTCACTAGCGGTCCCTACAGATTGCCGAACCCTCTCACGTAAACCCAAGGTGTTGGGACTACTTTCGGTCCGCGGAGGCAGACCTCATCTCCGCCAGACCGCATCACCGCGGAGAAATACATGCCTCCAAGGTCACACCCCATTCACTCAGACCGGAAGTGACGTCATACCTGCGCACACCGCCCCAATACCGCCCCATTTTTGTTCTCGCGCATGCGCAGTGAGGCGCCATTAACTCGAAATACGCTTATAGTACTACTCAGCTATCTGGAAAAGTTATCGTTGTTAAAACACTAGTATAAAACGGAGATACCTTGATGTTGAGGACCGTCTGTTCCACTGTCCCACAAAAACACACGGCGGAATTTAAATAAATGCATAACAGTGGCACGTCCAAATCGCCAAAGTCGAAAAATATTCTGCATAAAATATAGGAAATGGGGATCGAGGCGATTCCTTGATACTGAGTGAGGGTCGTCTATCTTATTGATCTACCAATACGCTATGGCCATCATACAATATGGGTTCGGTTATGTATTTGCTGATCCACAACGCATCACTTTTTATTTATCTATTAAGCTATTATTATATTTATTTACATATTTAATCATTGCCTAATTAATTATTTATATATTGTTACTGAGAGCACGATGTTGCTTGTTTGTGGGATGAGGATATATCAAAGTGCCCAATTGACCCACTATGGGAGATTTTGTTTTAATTTCTAAGATGATCAGTTGTCGATTATCTTTTTCAATTTGCGACGAGCATCTGAACAGCTGAACAAATTTAGCCATTCCCCATGTCCAGTACCATGATCTGAAGCACACCTTAGCGGACATTTCCGTCATCTTTGTTTGATACTGTTAATTTATCCCCTGAAAAGAAAGACGAAAAACACTCGGATTCACTGGTTGTATGGAATTGTATTGTTCACACAGTGGCGTATGTGTGGTGAAGGTCACTTACCTCGAAAGTGACGATTTACCCTGCAATGCATATATCCATTAAAGCCCCAAATACATGCACAAAATCTACAAATGTTTATTTTCGCGTGTGAATATTTACGTATGCGTGTAATCGTATAATTTGCTTAATATTCACATGGATATAACTCATCACGGATTAAACGGAAAGACATATCTTATGCACAATAATTCAAGTTACCTTCATCAAATTTCACAGGTGCTTACTCTTGTAAGTCTAATGAAGCCTTTTGATATTTCTGTTCCAATATCGAAGGTCATATGTTGCCATGATCCGAAACAAAGTACAGTCAGAGTTTTCATTGAGTTTTCTGTTGAATAACGGCAATAATTTATGGGGATAATGAGCACAAATGTTCCACTGAATAATTGTTTACAAAATATCATGGAACAGTATTATATCTGTTTTACTTACTTTATATAATATACATGGTATGCATATTTGCTATGCGTTCTCATGCCCAGATTTGCATACAGAGAAAATTTGCACATGTGTAAATAAACTTTTACACAGCCTCCGGACCAGATGCAAATTTACTCACGTGAAGCTGCGTTCACATGCAGAGTTTGAACACCTGTATTTTATTTTGCACAGTGTGTCAATTTACACCGGTGTGTATACATGTGCATGTATTCGGGGCTTAAGTCGAGCTGAAATCCCGCAACCTTAGCAGACACATGTTCCGTAATTTGGCCTTTTAGTGAATCGAGACCAGATAGGGTCGTGAGTTCGAATCCTGCTGACGACCAATTTATTCTTTCTCTCTCAAAATCATTTCATATATATATATATATGCTCAGTGGCGGGTTATACGTCATACCAAATATCATTTCTTCGTGACAAAGTCAGTTCAACACCGAGAGACGAGGTTGCCAGGGACAATCCACGGGTGTAATACCTATGGGCCGTTATAGCTCAGTCGGTAGAGCATCGGCGCGATAAGCCGGAGTCGTGCTTTCGAATCCCGATGACGACCAATTTATTATTCTCTCAAAATCATTTCAATAATCTAGATTAGTTGCTCAACATATACGGGATATTATGCCTAACATAGCTCTGTCCACTGTGAACATTTCTTGGTTTACCGAAATGACTTGAGAGCTGAAAGTTCGTAGCTTTTGTATAGGTATTACTTACAATTGGCATTACTTACTATTTCGGTTCTACTTGCATAACCCTCGAGTTGAGGATGAGTACAAACTTTTGCCAAAATATTAAGGGGAAGGAATCCGTCACTCCTCGCTGTCCTGTTTGTGTCATATCTCGTTGTCTAGGCCGGACAGGATTCAATTACCTGAAATTTACCTTGCTTTATATAATATTCAATTTTAATGAATATTTCTGCATTAATATATAGCACTGTGGTTAACTTTTATTTTCACTGGCATGATGTTCTCTCTGTCATATATAATGGTGATCACTGACAAGGTGACCTTAAATGATCTCAAAATCACATTGGTTGATACAGTATTCAATTTTAACTTACCATATATTGGCATTTTGGGTACATTTATGAGTAAAAATACAATAATATTTTGTTACACCCTCATGGCCACCATGTTGAATTTAGCCATGATCCTCTGCTCGGCGGTTTGAGCAAAGGAGATGGTATTGTAAGGCGGATTTTTTGCCCACAGCCAGCCGACTCATAGGAATGTACATTTCTTCTCTCCATCTGTTAATCACAATGCAATGTACAACTTGTCGTCGGCGGCAACTGTCAATCAACGGACTGAATGTTACGGTGAACCATGATAGCTTCACATATGTTCGGTACCAAGGCGTTATAATTTTACCACGTTGCAGTCGATTTTACATGCACATATTGGAGAATAAATACACAATTTAGGCGAATATATTGCCGTTGAAACAGGTAGCGACTGATCGTTCGATTTCAACGTTTGACTGGCCCGTAATGTCCACACGGTATCGTGTCATCGCTAAACAATATTTATTTTATAATATATATTATATTTAATATTGGTCCATATCGATAGCCTAAAATCTTATTTCAGATCTACTGAATGCAATTTTACTTTTTACAAAAATGAGAAAGATTGAAATAACTTGTCGACGTCACACATGTTGCCCTCCTGGGATTCGAACTCGGTAAAAGGAAAATTCGAGGCGCTTGTGATCCAACGTGCGTACCCACTACACCACGACATACCAACAACTGTAACATGCTATTTTGTCACTTTAATCTACTTACGAAATCTTCAAACGTTATGAATCATAACTTTTCATTTTTTAGTATGAAGGACCCCTTGGACCAAAAAGATCTTCCAGCAGTGGGAATATAATGTTACCACACAACACCAGGTTAAATGGCGTTCTGCATTGTCCAAGGGGTCCTTCGCGTCTAAATGCGTGTCTGAAGGACTCGATTTAGACCCTTTTCTCACGAAATAGCACAAACTGTGGATTTCAGTTTCATGTGATAACTATAATCATAACGCAATCACACTAAAACTTTCACATATTGTGTACTTATATTTTCTCTTGCCGTTACATTAAAACATAAGTGTTTTTTAGGACATTTTATTTTTTCGATTTCAACCGCACCACGTATAGGCCAAAATCCCGCCTTATCGTACCATCACATTTGCTGAAAATGATCCCAATAACATTTGCGATAAAGTCTCGATGTGCTAGGGTTTTGGCCTGGTACACACGGCCAAGCTTTCCTTGACAAGTGACCACAAAATTTGTGGAAGATTGTTACGGCCATTCGCTATATCCTGATCTGGGTCATCGTCTGTAATACCAGCATGTAAGAGAGCTAATGGTCAGTACAGACTTCCATTACTTTAGTCAACTTGTCAAGGAAAACTTGGTCGTGTGTACCAGGCCTTCATTGTTTACAATATGTGTGGCAGGAAATAATGCTCCCAGGCCTTATAGCGTTAGTGAGGTGGCTTGCATCAAAGTGACTTTAAATGACCCCAACATGACCTCCAATGATACAATATTCAATTGTGAGATAAATTTTAGCTTTGTGTATGTCACTAGCTTCAATTTGATACTCAACTTGACAGGTTTTGTATTGTGTTCGAATTTTCTGTCTGTTTATGAGATATTAGGTTAAAAGGGGCGTGACCTAGAAAAACATATCCAATAATGCCACGGTGGTACCCGTCGGATTACGAATGTACACATGTCCAGCTATCATACGGAGCAAAAACAAATTGCATTTGTACGCAACTTCACGGAAAGGCCCATGTTTTCGGTGTTGGTTACCTGCCTATTTGTAACGAATCTCGTAAAAATGGGGGTTGGCAGTATTTTGTTCACACCTGTATATGCATTGTACAATATTTCACAGATTCTGTATTTTTTCTGTTTTGTCGTCTACCAGATTATGCCCCCTCTACTTAGAGAGGGGGCATATAGCAATCACTTCCGCGGTCGGTCCGACCGTCCGTATAGTCAAACTTGTCCGGACCATATATAGCCTACTATTTGATCGAAACCTTCGAAACTTGCATGGAAGCCGAAGTACCTTGCAGATGTGCACTGTCAGTTTTCTTGTGAGTTTCGGTAATTTTCCCCTGAGTTATCGCCCTTTATCGTCAACGTCAATATGTGCTTTTCCATATTGCTAAAAAAAAAAACAAAAAAAAAACAAAAAAAAACAATTTCCCTCTATCGACATGATGGGGTCCATCTATCCAATTTGGGAAATGATACTTACTTGAATACCATTCAGGGGGATCTTGAGGAGTTCATTCAAGGTAATGCTAGCACATTTCAATGAAATTAAAATAGTTGAGACCATCTCATTCATATTCCTTAGGCTCGGATTGGGCGAATTCTTGGGAGCGAATGAGTTTATACTCATTCTAGTGGCCGAATTCGGGCGGGCAGATAAGGGCTTTCAGCTAGGGGGAGATTAATATTTCATGGGTGCCACCTCGATGAATTCCCGCGGGGCATCCGTTTATGCGTATGTCACCTCGATGTGTTTCCCAAGGGACATGTGGCGTTTTCCCCGATGTGGTTCCCGGGAGACGAGTAGTAAAGTGTGTGTTGTCAACTCGATGTATTTCCCGAGGGACATGATGTCTTCCCGATGTGCTTACCGGGAGACGAGTAGTAAAGTCATCTCGATGTGTTTCCCGAGGGACATGATGTCTTCCCCGATGTGGTTCCCGGGAGACGAGTAGTAAAGTGTGTGTTGTCACCTCGATGTGTTTCCCGAGGGACATGTGATGTCTTCCCCAATGTGGTTCCCGGGAGACGAGTAGTAAAGTCACCTCGATGTGTTTTTCCCGAGGGTCATGTGTTGTCCAGGCCCGATGAGTTCCCGGAGGACATGTTTCTGCATGAGACCAACATATGTATCATATTGGGGGTTTGCTGATGTGTCATTTACACTACAGTCGACGGTCAGCACTAAAATATATCAGCCCGCTGGGATTCGGTACATCACCTTGTAAAATTTGCAATTAAAGCCGTGGCCGTCTTCTTCCATATTGCTGAATATGTTGTTGTCGTGGGTCTGTTTAGTTAAGGACGATATCATTAGAATAATTCCACGGTGGTACCCGTCGGATTACGAATGTACACATGTCCAGCTATCATACGGAGCAAAAACAAATTGCATTTGTACGCAACTTCACGGAAAGGACCATGTTTTCGGTGTTGGTTACCTGCCTATTTGTAACGAATCTCGTAAAAATGGGGGTTAGCAGTATTTTGTTCACACCTGTATATGCATTGTACAATATTTCACAGATTCTGTATTTTTTTTCTGTTTTGTCGTCTACCAGATTATGCCCCCTCTACTTAGAGAGGGGGCATATAGCAATCACTTCCGCGGTCGGTCCGACCGTCCGTATAGTCAAACTTGTCCGGACTATATATAGCCTACTATTTGATCGAAACCCTCGAAACTTGCATGGAAGCCGAAGTATCTTGCAGATGTGCACTTTTGTTATGTAGGTGTGCACTGCCATGTTTTTTTTATCCATTTCGTTAATCCCCTCGATCAGAGGATCATGGGTAAATTCAAGATGGCGGCCACATGCGGTACCAGAAAAGTGATTTTTTTCGTAATATTTCTTCAAAATTTCTGCTTTTCGGCAATGAAAGGTGGACAAAAACTATTTTATTCCACATCACATTAATATTTACTAATTTATCATGCAGTCTTCGCGGAGAAATTGCATAAATAAAAAATTCGGAAAATCTGACCGAAAAATCGACAAAAAAATACCATTTTTGAAAATGATGTAACTGTGATCTCATCAAAGCGGCCATCTTGGATTTTTTTACATTTTCTGGTAGAGCTTGATCCAAGGGTGTGGTGTGGTAAGTTTCAGCCCCCTAGCTCAAGCGGTAAGAAAAATGAATATGGGGGGGGGGGGGCATGTCGCCCCCCTCCCAGGCAAGGACAGGTCCCAAAAACCCAGGCTAGATAGCGTTAATTGTATGTTGTTTTCCGGACCGTATCGCCCATAATAATTACCGTATAAGTTTGAAAATTTCATGTTATCTGTTTCGATGATTTCTCCCCCCTTTAACCTCAATATTAATATATGTTATATAGGACATGACAACTATATCATGTAGATTTGATATATCATGTTTTTACTCCACGGCCTGGAGGTTGGGACGGGGGTCAAACATCCAAACAATCTTTTATTGCTTCTGTGTTACGTTTTCCTTGTTATGTTTCTCTATACTCTGTATCGTGAGTTCAGAGGATAAAATTCATCCATTCATTCATTATACGACTGCAGAAGTGAATATTATTTAGACATTAACTCAAATAAATTTGGCATCTTCTGAAACGAGGAAAACGTTGCTTTTCTAAATTAGGCGATAAACAAACCGAGGTCCAACAGCCGATCTTGCACACGGTGATTGGAAATCAACAAGAGTGGCGCAGTGTTGAATACGAAATGCTTATTTCCCCGTGCCTTCCACATTCAAATCATTCTGAACTCTCCAATTATAATAAAACAAGCATGGGACATGTCGATTTGTCAGCTCTCAATATGTGATGTACATCTAGCGCGCACATTTACTCGAGCTGACAAATCAAGAGATCTCACGTTACAACAGTCACTATTTGTAGGCCTATATTATTTCCACTTCCTAATGTCATTTAATGGATACTAATTGTTTGATGTCTTACCTACAAATATAACCCGAACTGTATTCCTTCCCTCCCCTGTTGTAGGCTTGGCTAAGAAGTCTCCTCTATCTCTGTCTTTCCTCAAATGACTGATCCTGAGATCACAGCTGTTGTCCACAAAACTTACATCATCAGTCCAAGGAGGATAAGGACCCTTAACAACTGAATTAAGTTTTCCTATCACGGTTGATTCTGCACCACCAGCTTTATACCATCCAAAATCCGTGGGGTTGGAGAATCCACATGGTAAAGTGACCTGACCACCCTCAAATCCTTCAATTGTGGTCTCATTGGACACTGCGACAAGACTGGAGAGCAGACCTAATGATAAAATATTAAATCATATTAGTATCCTGATAAGTTACTAGACCAACGGGATCAGGAAATACACCGTTCACATCTCTTCATATTATTACTGTGAGAGACGTCTCTGAATTATCAGTTTTTCTCCGGGTAAAATCTGCAGGGTTAATCCACATGGTAGAGCCACTTGGCCACCCTTTAATACTTCAGTTGATGTTTCACGAGACACCTGAAAAAGACTGCGTAACAGGCCTGGAAATTGGCACATTTCACAAATATACCATGAGTAGTATATAGCGCGTATTAACCCGTTGACCTTTGACCTCAGAAATTTGCATATCACGTGACAGAGGTCAAAGGTCATTGAGTTGACCTGTATCCTGTCATCTTGTCTTTGACCTTGGATCATGTTTAGACATGTTAGGGCTGAGGTTTTTCCCATCACGTGCGGTATGACGTCACTTCCTGTCTGGGTGAATGGGGCGTGACCTGTGAACCTGATAGGACATGTACTGGCCTGTCTGTGGGGTTTTCCCCTACAATGTCGTTCACCTTCGTGTTTTTCCGATGAGGTGCGAGGGGTACGTCCGTGTCTTTTCGGTGAGTGGGAACATGATAGCCCATGTACTGCCTGTGGGGTTTTTCCCGCCAGAATTTCGCTGTCGTCTGCTTGGGGTTGTCACGTGCCGAACACCTGGCTCCCCGAATTGCAACATTGTTGCACAAAGATTGCCCTATATCCGGGTCCTTTAGCAATACCATTGATGGGATGCGTGTATTGACTTGTATTTGGGGTTTTTGCATGACGGGGAGATCAGGTGATAGTTCAAAGTCATATTGAATGATAGGAATGCGTGTACTGACCTGTTCATCCGTGGTTTACATCCGGGGACTTATATCCGGATCCTTTAGCTGTGTGTTCCGGGTACATCCGAGTTTATACGGGAACAGCCGGGTAGTTACGGAGGAAGACACGGAGGTGACCGAAGATGTCACGGAGGTGCCCGAAGAGACACGGAGGTTACCGAAGATGTCACGGAGGTCACTGAAGAGACACGGAGGTGACCGAAGATGTCACGGAGGTCACCGAAGAGACACGGAGGTGGCCGAAGATGTCACGGAGGTCACTGAAGAGACACGGAGGTGACCGAAGATGTCACGGAGGTCACCGAAGAGACACGGAGGTGGCCGAAGATGTCACGGAGGTTACCGAAGAGACACGGAGGTGGCCGAAGATGTCACGGAGGTTACCGAAGAGACATGGAGGTGCCCGAAGAGTCACACGGACTTGTATGCCGTCCATTTATTTGAGTCGGGGACTTGGGGTCCCTACGGAAGGATTTTGCAAGTCATGGGTGGGTGTATGTAAAATGAGAATTTGTTTCGAAAATATAAAAAGCGGAACACGGACTTTACCTCTAAAATAGGGGGAAACCCCTATCAACTCTATCCCAAAGGGCTAATATCGGTCCCTGGCTTATCGGGTTCTGCCTGGAGTGGGTGTATGTAAAATTAGGGTTTGTCCCGAAAATATAAAAAGCGGAACACGGACTTTACCGCTAAAATAGGGAAAACCTCCTATCAACCCTATCCCAAAGGGCTAATATCGGTCCCTGGCTTGTCGGGGCCTGCTGGGAGAGTGGGGGAGTGGGTGTATGTAAAATTAGGATTTGTCCCGAAAATATAAAAAGCGGAACACGGACTTTATCCCTAAACTAGGGGAAAACACCTATCAACCCTATCCAAAAGGGGTCATATCGGTCTCCGGGCATATCGGGGCCTGGGTGCATGGGTGGGTGCATGTAAAATCAGGATTTTTCCTGAAAATATAAAAAAAACGGAACACGGATTATTGACCGTATAAGTTCATTAATAGTATCTGTGTTCAAGAAAACTGATCGTAGATATATTAATGTCGGAAGCTATAAAGCATTCTTTAGCTCTACTACATACAAGAGATATCATTCATGGGATGTTTCTTTGTTTATAGAGTTGCTTGAATTTCTCATTAAAAATATCTATGTGAAATTCGGCAACACAATATATCAGCAGCATATAGGTATTCCAATGGGTACTAATTGTGCACCCCTGTTGGCTGACCTGTATCTGTTCTCTTATGAATATGACTATATGCAGGCGCTTTCAAAAACCGATCCATTCAAAGCCCGTTCCTTCTCATTCACCAAACGCTATATAGACGATCTTCTCGCTGTGGATAATCGCTATATAAATGACGCAGTGAAGGATATATATCCACCTTCACTGGATTTGAAGGAAACTACAGATAGCCCTACAGGCACATCTTATTTAGATCTCTATCTCTATAAAAATGAAGCGGGCATTCTCTCTCGTCGACTTTATGACAAAAGAGATGATTACAATTTCGACATCGTAAACTATCCCTTTCTGGATAGTAATATTCCAGTGGGACCTGCATATGGCGTATACATATCTCGCTTAGTAGCATTTGCTAGATCCTGTGTTAAATGTGATGATTTTAATCAACGTCACAAAACATTGTTGCAGAAACTTATAAAACAGGGCTATTCCACCAAGCGCCTCCACTCAAAATTTCTCAAATTTGGCGATACATATCGCATGCTGATAGCAAAATACGAACGAAGCGTGCAAGATCTATGGCGCTACGTTTCGTAACTTGTGTCTAATTCCGCTTAACCCGGGGCTAGGGGCCGTATGAACCCATGTACTTCAAGATCCTCATGGTACTCATATGAACAGTCACAATCAAAGCGTGACTGAGATACATCATTCTTTAGATGACGACTTTACAACGAATTATGGATTAAGAATACTGATCAGCGATACGGATTTGATATTTTTGGAACATCATGATGTCTTGCCGGCATCATTGAAAACTGTTGACCGCTTCTCTCTTGCAGGAAACAAGCCTATGTTTATGTATACTATGATTGTCTTTTTGAATTTGGTGCTAATACTGTTATATGGAATATGGAATAGGTCTTTGGATTATGGACGCGGATATTCTCTAATGGACGACGGCTGGATTATGAATGACGGACTAGACGCTTGTAATTTTAACCTGTGTATGCCTGGATTCTGCTGGTGGACAAATTGTCCCCGAGGCCGGGCCCCTGCACACCCAACACTCATAATGGATACAATACAAAGAAATAATATTAAGACAGACCCGAGGAACCTTAGTGCAGGTTTCTCGGCCGAGTCTCTAATAGTTCGAAATGCACTAAGACCTTTTTCAATCCAAATGACAGATATATTTCTGACAGCAAAGCAAGGCCACGACATCAAACCTTGTAATATTGCGCTTGATGATTGTTTAGCACCGAATTCTACATGTAATAATTTCAAAAATTTTAAGTGTGGACATCGTGGATGTCTCACGTGTCCACTCCTTAATACGTCAGCTTCATTTAGTTCCGCGTTAACTGGTAACTCATATTCTATCAACTCGTATGTTGATCTTAGTTGTTCTACTACAAACTGTATTTATTTAGTTTCCTGTAAGAAGTGTGGTCAACAGTATATTGGCAAGACCACCCAAAGACTCCATCTTAGGGTGAACGGTCACAGAAAATCCGTTAGGAAAAAGCAATTGCTTATAGGTAGACATTTTTCTGGACCCGACCATGGCTGGGATAACTTTAGTATTCAGATCATAGACGTCGTCTATCCATCTACTAAGGATTCCCCCTTTGGATTTGAGAGAAAAATCCGAGAGCGGGAATTATTCTGGATGCTAGAACTTGGGTCAGTGTTTCCGTTTGGTTTAAATGATAATGTCAGTGGGTTCGGCAATGCTACAAACCGCCGTTCAAATATATCCAACATTACCCAACTATTTAAACCCCATCAACGGAGACAACGCAGCCATGGTTGGCGAAAGTTTAATAGTTCGATGATTCACGATCATATCACTTTAAATTACTTAGTGGGTTTAACTAACGCACCCAATAGTATACATAGCTTACGTACAGTTCTGTATGCGTTACCTCTGAGAGCTTTAAATCAAATAGCCAGAGATATACAGCAATCTGCGTCTTCAGGAAATATAACACCATCAAAAATCAGTAAAGTATGTCAAGATATAGCGTATTTTCGGTTGTATCGTCCAGTGAACATAATCGAAACATCTCAAGATCGGCTTTTCTTGAAACTCAACTACTTAGATAAAGGACTGGACATCATTAATTTACCTCGAATCCTGAATGATCCAGAGGTACACAACGCTGTACCAAACTATTTCAAGTTCACAGAACCTCCTTGCATTTCATATAAGTATACTAAATCTATAGCTACCAAAATATTCAATT
>JAVTVY010034617.1:0-15262 GCA_036873755.1 Hanleya hanleyi | reverse complement strand
TATGAAGTAGATCGGTTGAATCGTTCTCGAGTTATTGTCCAGACAAGATCCAACTGCTTATAATCCAATATGGCTGACGGCGGCCATATTAGATTACGCACATTGCTGAAAAACAATCCCAACCGTCCTCTCAACAATGTCAAGGCACACCCCAAGTTTGAAGGTGATCGGTTAAATTGTTCACGAGTTATAGTCCGGACAAGAAAATCTTACGGAATTACGGAATCACCCCCCTCCCCCCCCCCCACTAAGTAGCGGGGGACAATAAAACTGACTAAATAAGCCGTACCCACAATTCCTGGTACAAGCTTCAGACTCACGTCAGACTGATTGTGAAGGATGCGAAGCTACCATTACACAGTATCTATGCTGTTTGTGTACAACAATGTACACACTTATGGATCTATTTTCCGAGTTCAATATCAAACTCTACACTGCATATCTGATATAACTTCAGATATAATACCTGACTGCTACATGTATAATTTACAAAATGCATGTCTAGGTTTTTACCTGACTACTGTATATACCGAAATAATCGGTTATTACGACTTATATATCACACCCTGATGGAGTTCTCAGACATTATGCTAAAGGGACCTAAAAGAGGGGGCTTACGGTCATACCATACACAAAATAGCTGCAAGTTCAGCACTGTGAGCTTGAGAGGATTCAAGCGAACAAAGGACTGACATGCCCGCCAATTCCAGCCAATAGACTGTCAGCATTGCGTCCAATCAGATTTCTCGATTTACGGCCAATAGACATAGGCGCTGCTATCCTATTTAACAGTGCCGGCGTCTGCCAGCCCCAGACCTCTACGGTCTCCGAAAGAGTGTACAATCGTACACGAAGCGAAATGATAATGCCAAGCGAATGATCTTCTGCTGAGGCTAAAGCCGACTGTCGTATAATCGACACATACAGGGCGATAGCCCGTCAAATTAAAACAAAGCTACAAGAAGTGACTGAAATATATTCAGTATTTACACAGATTGTCAGCACACCAGACAGCATGTTTTGAAACCCACGATTACGGGTTAACTGAAAATAAATTCAGAAACAGACATACTGAGGCATACCCGCTTAGCGGAAGGAAACTCTGCTAGTCACAAGTCACTTCTTGAAGAATGATGGCTAATAATTCCTATATGTGAATTGACTTTACTTTTGTCGTGTATATAACATATACCATCAGTAAAATACTGAGAAGATCTGATCATGTTGATGACATGTTATGATCTGCGTTGAGACTCCCTGACGAGGGTTAATCGCTAATTCGTAAAATGTCAATTAAAAAAAACAACCCGAAACTCTGTTTCTGTAAATATATTTCTACAGAATTTATCCGCAGTTTGATAACTAAGGGCAGGAGTCTGAGTCTGAGCTACAACCATTATTGTACAGGTGTGGCTTACTCGGATTGTATACATTATTATCGAGTCTGAAGCTTGTACCAGGAATTGTGGGTACGGCTTTATATTTTAGTCAGTTTTATTATAGGAGTCTGAAGCTTGTACCAGGAATTGTGGGTATGGCTTATTTTAGTCAGTTTTATTATACCATGAGAGTTATAAATTATAATTTTGCCAAGGCGTGAGATTTAAGAATATCCACCCCTGTGATACGAGCCCCCCAAAAATGCAAATTTCAATGTGTCATTCCACACAACTTTTCACATTTTTGTTGCCTAACATCATACATTTCACCCTTCACAGAGGTAATAAATGTATACTTTATACTCCTTTTTCTGATAAACTGCAGCAATTTTGAAAGATCCTTGGTTATTTTAGAAATAATTTCATGAAAATACCCAGATGCGTGAGAGTTTGATATAGCTGTGTGAGATCGCGAGACAGATGCCAAATGCGTGAGTCTCACGCCAAATGAGTTGATATTGAGAAGGTCTATTTCTCCGAAATGACAAAAATTAAGAACTGATACACTTGGGGACTGTATCAATCTTATTGGGGGTCATTTTGAGCCTATTTGCATACCCCCAGGGGTTCATAGATGTCAAAATATTCAGTTTTTGTCTTGTCAAATTGAGTTTTTGTTGAACCCCTTACCCCATCCAACCAAAGGATCATGGGTATATTCAAAATGGTGGCCATGAGGGCGAACCCTACAATCAGGATTCCTGTTGAGGAAAAATTCTTGTGGCATTGAAATATCCTCCATTTCATTGTAACAACAACGCTCGGCTGCCAAGAATTGCTGAGGCAAAGTTAGTTTGCTTGGACACTGGCCACAGCATTACTGTGGATAACAGCCTCGACATAGGGAGAGGGTCAGACATAGGGAGTCTAGAGCGTTAGACATAGGGAGAGGGTCAGACATAGGGAGTCTAGAGCGTTAAACATAGGGATAGGGTCAGACATAGGGAGTCTAGAGCGTTAGACATAGGGAGAGGGTCAGACATAGGGAGTCTAGAGCATTAGACATAGGGGGAGGGGCCGATCACGCTAACAACAGTGGATAGATCTGTTTTTAATCACATCAAGGGTCCCCAACAACCCTGTGCATGGCCCCAACAACCCTGTACATGGCCCCAACAACCTTGTACAATGCCCCCCCGTCAACCCTGTACATGTACATCTGCATATGGCCCCATCACCCCTGTACATGGCCCCTGTCAACCCTGCACATGGCCCAGTCAACCCTGTACATGGCCCCGTCAACCCTGTACATGGCCCCCCGTCAACCCTGCACATGGTCCCCGTCAACCCTGCACATGGCCCCGTCAACTTTTTACCACCAATCATGGGTTCATACTCCATGTAAGAATCACGAGACAATGCATACAATAGGCAAGTCTGGGGACAACACTGTCTAGACTTATGCCTTTTCAGCGACACGACTCAAACAATAGCTTCCTACACGAAGTATCTACCCAGTTACATGTAAATCATACATGTCACAGTGACTTGTGGTCTAATTACCGGAATCAGTTGGATTACTGCGAATTATTTTTGCTACATGTATGTAATGGCTCTCTTAAATTAATTAACAAATTAAATAAGCCTAGAATAATTGTGTTGGCAGACTTATATGTTCATGTTATTATTATAAATTATAATCAAACTATGTTTTTTTATTCTTACAGATAAATTACCGCAATGAAATGTGAAATGTCAGCACACAAGGCAGACCTTGCTTTTCGTTTATTTTCAGTGGTATCCATTGGACAAACTCTGTGGACGTGTAGTGTACATGTATGATTCACACTGGTTTCCAGATTAGCAAATAATATATGAAACAATGAATATACCCACATAACTATTCAATTCTATGGGAAGTTTTTTTCATTTGTCCTCTAGTAAGCAGGTTGTATCATTCATGCAATTGGGATACAGAGAAAACAATTTACTTGTGTGCCCATTTTTCTTGTTTGTTGTTATTGTTTAATGGGGGATATACTGGTACATCGGATTTACGGGTGTCTTTACGAATATCGCATATTCGCATTATCGCATACCCCCCTCAATAAGCAATGTAACTTGTTGTAAGGTGGGTTCAACATGTCTGTACCAATATGATCTTACTCCATGTACTACCCTAATTCTTCTGATTTTTCGAACAGCATTTTTAGACTTTGAAGCAGAAAAAAGCCATATTTATGTCAGCTGAGGCAAAATACTGTGGCCTGGATATGTTTAATTATCCCAAGAACTGAAAAGACAGCTGCTGAAATTTGTTGAATGTTAGCTCAGAATCTCTCCTTAGATGCCTGAAGTTCAGTTTTGCGGTCCGAATAGTTAGAAGAAATAGGGTAATATAGCTTTAATACATGTACACAGTAAAACTGTACCAGGATGACCAGCGTTGTCAGCCATTATACCCACATCTTCACCGAGCCTCTAATATCCATGACAATAGTCTAATTACCACACTTTACTACAGTACATGTACATGATAATTTCCCCAAATGCTGTGGATCATTCCTCAGGTTTTGTACAGGTCTAGACCATACTAATAGCATGATGAAGCCAGTCTATATCATTGTTGAGTGCCTGGTATGACAATGGGCACTGTTCACTGTCAGGCTGTGGACAGTGGACTATACTTTATCTGTATACATGTAAATATAAAGCCTGGCAGTTTGTAACATTAAAATATTCGCAGTACATGTTGTCAGGCTTGTAGGATACATTAGCTGATGTAACTCAGTAACCCATGGTAAACCTTGTGCATGGTCACGACTGTTTGTGAAATTCTCGCACATGTAGCGGAGTACCCGAGTATGCATTTCCCTGAACTGTGACTATCAATTCTGCTAGTTCAAGTTGTACATGTATTGTAATTTGGCATTATTCTTAAGATTACGAGGAAGTTAAATTGTAATATGTAACTCAGTTATAAGTATTAAATGGAGCATTCTTCGGAGGCAAAATTCAGACAGCGTAGTAAATGACTGCAGGGGTTTTTCTTGACAGTTTTTCATCGGGGTAACCCCGATGAAAAACAAATAAGAATTGAGTGTTGACGTTTTTTTGGAAATTGAGTTTTCCATGAAAAAATTGAGTATTTTATTTTTCGGACATTGAGTTTCCTTCAATAAAATTGAGTTTCTGTAACGAAATGCAAAGATAATACAGCTCGCGAGAAGAAAGAAAAGACTGCACTCACGTGGCGGAAGAGCGATGTGTGCGTTGTTGTTGTTATACGCACAGCGATACGTTTTGTTCCACTTTACATGCGGTGTATGTTGGGAACCCTCGCCTGTATTTCTTTATGAGGGGAAACTGGGGTTGGCGATTTCCGACTCCAAGTACCAGGATGTGGTGTGGTCATGTGGTGTTTACCTTATCGACGACAGTTCCCGCCATGAATACCACAGACAGAAGAACTCGTCTGAGACTGATGGAGATGCATGCGGTTGCGAACATATCGTTCCAGAGTTGATGTGAATGTACAGGTGAAATGTCAAGGATTGGGATTTAAAATGCTGAAAAACTGAACTTAGAAAAATAAAGAACTGAATAAAGATCTATGCATGGAGACATTCATACAGTTGACTCCTCGTCGATGATCAATAATAAACTCCAGTAAATGGGGAGAGTCAGACGCAGGCATTTGCACGTCGCTGAAAGTGAAAGTAGGCGGGATGATATACATGTATGTAGAGCTGCCAAATGTCAAGAAATGTAAAGTGTCTCCATGAATAGATTTTGTAATAGATTATGTAATCGAAAATGCGAGACAAGAACTTTGATTTTCACAACACGTCGGTTCGGTATTGCTGCGCAACAACAACAACACAATGTTGTAGAGGGCGCATTCTATTTTCATTTTTCTGAAAGCCAACCAAAATGCTGGCCATACAACTGACATTTGAGATGCATACTGCAAACCTGTGTATGCATCAGCTGTTTTCAAGCACAGAAGAATTTTTCATCATTTAGATTTACACTGGAAGAAATATACCTCTGAAACGCCAGTACACAATCTCTTTTTTTTTGGGGTATTACAATTTTGTACATGCGGGTGTTTTGTTGTTTTTCTTTTCCCAACGTCATTGAAAACTGTTGACTGCTTCTGTCTTGCATGAATGTCAGAACTCATGCAGGGGCCCGCCAACGAATCCCCCCAACCTCGGACATGAGAGGGGTGAGAGATTGCCTCGTTGCGGGGATTTTACACACTTTGCATCCCGTACTGGAGTAAGTCTTTTCTGGGGGTGGGGCTTGGTGGGATTCCATTGTTTATGCAGGCATTCATGTGTAAATTCCATTAGTCCCACCAAACCCCGGGAGTGGTTCGCTTGACACCTGCATTAAGCTCGGACTAAAACTACTGAATGATCGATTCTTCCTATTTCTAAGATGAAAAGGCACTAAGAATTGAGTTTTCGCACTTCATTCGATGAAAATTGGGAAAAATTGAGTTTTGATACTTCATTCGATGAAAATCGGGAAAAATTGAGTTTTAGGCATTATTTAGCGCGCCAAAGGCGCACGAAAAAAATTGAGTTTTATTGAATTCAGAAATTGAGTAGATGAATTTTTTTTGTCAAGAATAACCCCTGGACTGTTAGGCATTTTAGTACATCTTCATTTTTTCAAGCCAATTCCTACGTTCCACTTCGAACTTCCTCTGATACATCTGGCCCCCTTTAATGTTCAAAGAACCCATAAATAGACACGAGACGTCACTGACCGCAAAACCATTTGAATTTTGAAATGTGTTATAGTAGAGTGTCACTGATTGGCTGACTTATATATTGGACCAATACAAGCACAATATTAGGCTGCTACTTGAGGATGATTTTACTCTACACACAATAGGCGTGTAGGTTCTGATTGGTTCGTCTTTCGTTCGTAGGTGAAATTTACACCCCGGATTTTGAACACTGAAGGCGGTCAGATCAATCAAGGCAGGTTCAAAGTGGGAACGTAGATATTGGCTCGCTAAAATGAAGATGCTGTAGTAGGACTGTCCGGCATTGTAGTATGGCTGTCAGTTGTCAGGCATGATGGTGGTATGACTGTCAGTTGTCAGGCTTGTAGTATGGCTGTCAGTTGTCAGGCATGATGGTAGTATGACTGTCAGTTGTCAGGCTTGTAGTATGGCTGTCAGTTGTCAGGCATGATGGTAGTATGACTGTCAGTTGTCAGGCTTGTAGTATGGCTGTCAGTTGTCAGGCATGATGGTAGTATGACTGTCAGTTGTCAGGCTTGTAGTATGGCTGTCAGTTGTCAGGCATTGTAGTATGGCTGTCAGTTGTCAGGCATGATGGTAGTATGACTGTCAGTTGTCAGGCATGATGGTAGTATGACTGTCAGTTGTCAGGCATTGTAGTATGGCTGTCAGTTGTCAGGCATGATGGTAGTATGACTGTCAGCTGTCAGGCTTGTAGTATGGCTGTCTATTGTCAGGCATTGTAGTATGGCTGTCAGTTGTCAGGCTCGTAGTATGGCTGTCAATTGTCAGGCATTGTAGTATGGCTGTCAGTTGTCAGGCATGTAGTATGGCTGTCAATTGTCAGGCATTGTAGTATGGCTGTCAGTTGTCAGGCTTGTAGTATGGCTGTCAATTGTCAGGCATTGTAGTATGGCTGTCAGCTGTCAGGCTTGTAGTATGGCTGTCAATTGTCAGGCATTGTAGTATGGCTGTCAGTTGTCAGGCTTGTAGTATGGCGGTCAATTGTCAGGCATTGTAGTATGGCTGTCAGTTGTCAGGCTTGTAGTATGGCTGTGAATTGTCAGGCATTGTAGTATGGCTGTCAGCTGTCAGGCTTGTAGTATGGCTGTCAATTGTCAGGCATTGTAGTATGGCTGTCAGTTGTCAGGCTTGTAGTATGGCTGTCAATTGTCAGGCATTGTAGTATGGCTGTCAGCTGTCAGGCTTGTAGTATGGCTGTCAGGCCGCTGTTAATTAATGGTTCGTTTCCCGTAACCCGCCCGCATCAGTATTTTTGCAAGCAATAATTACGCATTGTATTAATTATTGGTACTGATCCCTAAAAAAAATGCCTATAATGAGTTCTGATTTCGCCAAGCAGCGCTCTCCAGTGATTAAATTGCTCGTAAAATACCGAGATTGTCGTAACAAGTTTCGTAAAGCCGTCTCACCATCCCTTCGAAGGGCACTGCAGCGCCACCTGTTGTGCAGTTCAAGGGATTCCCCATAAACTGACCAATGAAACGGCAAACTTTCTTGGGAATCCTCTACGCTACGTCATTATGTTTTCCAGTCGGAGCTCCGGAAGGAAATTCTGTGGTCTCAATTCCGTAGTTTGTCTGATCGCAAAAACAGTAAATAACAACAAACTGAACATCCACAATGTAATCTAACGAAATATGCATTGAGAAGTGAAGAAGTATAACTATTCGTCTGCAAACTAGATATCGATGTGCATGTGGAGTTCTCAAATCAAACGGAAGTATGTTCATCATACACCCCTTTCGTTCCTCGTACACCGCGCAATGAATTTAGAAATGTCCGCATGGTTGATCACATTCATCCTGGTGTTGATCAAAATGATTTTGGCCAACGGAGCCACGATAGCTTCAACAAACGGTCAGTTTTATGTTAAATTCACAACTTTCCTATTCTCTGAAAAGACGACCGCCAGCTCTGTCATCGAGCGTTTTCTTTCCAAGGCAGATTTGAAACTTCCGACGATGATTCTCCTGCCTTATATGGGCGCTTGTAATCAGCAAATAAATTCTATAAATCTATAAATCACTCAGTGCCATGGATCAAGAATCCACAGTGGCGGACTTGGAGAGAAGAAGGACTTCTCTTCCAAGTCTTTACTGACTCTGAAAATCAGAAGAAGGCATCGTGATTAGACCAAAGCTGTTGTTGTTGTTGACCAGTGACTTGCTTAGGACAGCTGTATTATAGTAAAATTTATGAATCTTAAAAAATTAGGATTAATATTATTACTATTTATGGTTGCTTTGGTGAAGGCTGATTTAATATTGTTAGCCAGTACTAATCTGATGGGAACCAGTTCTAAATTAGCTCCATATATGACACCTCACATAATGTATTTTATGTCAAAGAGTCATGTCTATGGATTGTGATCTGTGATTTCTTTTTAATGGTTATTATGTATGCATTATTCATTTAATTAGCAGGTCACTGTTCCTCTAGCAGAGGTTTTGTTTGATAAATCTAGTCCAGTAAAAGGTTTTATATTTTCAAATTTTGCATCCCAAGTTTTGTTTTAGTATTTTTTTTTTTTCTCGCTAGGTAATAATTAATAATTAATAATTATCGCCCTCAGCATGTCTATTTTCAAAAGCAAGGTTACGAGAAACAAAGAATTAATTAACAACGGCCTCAATTGTCAGGCATTGTAGTATGGCTGTCAGTTGTCAGGCTTGTAGTATGGCTGTCAATTGTCAGGCATTGTAGTATGGCTGTCAGTTGTCAGGCTTGTAGTATGGCTGTCAATTGTCAGGCATTGTAGTATGGCCGTTAGGAATAGGATACATGCGAGTGAGTTAGAGTTTAACGTCGCGTTCAGCATTTCAGTCATATAGCGACGATATAACTACGATATAATTCACTGGACATGTGTGACTAGCCATGTACAGTCATCATGTAGAGCAAATTAATCTTCCCCTTGTGGCAGCTGTCAGGCATTGTAGTATGGCTGTCAGGTGTCATGCATAGTAGTATGGCTGTCAGGCATTGTAGTATGGCTGTCAGCTGTCGAACATATAGTAGTATGGCTGTCGAACATATAGTAGTATGGCTGTCAGATGTCAGGCATTGTCATATAGCTGTCAGATGTCAGGTATTGTAGTATCACTGTCAGCTGTCGGGAATTGTAGTATGGATGACAGCTGTCAGGCATTGTAATATGGCTGTCAGCTGTCAGGCATTGTGGTGGCTATAATCAGATGTCAGGCAGTGTGGTGTGGCTATCAGCTGTCAGGCATTGTAGTATGGCTGTCAGCTGTAAGGAATTTAGCTTAGGGTAAGGATGACAGATGCTGGCATTGTAGTATGGCTGTCAGATATGCCGACTAAATGGCTCTGTGTGAGGTACCGATACATCGAATGAAATCGAATTGGGGGATCTGAGGGGAAGCTCTCAAACTTGTGTACAGAAGATGTAAATAAAACTTAAAATTACATTTTCCAAAGAATCAGGGATTGAATTTGTGACAGGGTAATTTATCTTGTATGTACCACTTAACGGTACCGGTACCTTAAAAGGCAGGTCTTATACCCCTGTAAGTCTGTGTATTGAAGGCAAAGTAGTCTGATAATGATGGGAAGGCATGATCTCACCTCAGAAAAGGGAGACAGTAATCGGACACCTGTGTGAAACAAAAGTATAAAAAATACCAAAACCTGACAGCTGGGGAACTAGCTCTGGAACAAGGAATATAACCAACCAGAAGGATACTAGATCCTTTGTGGTGCCTTTTATCAGGTTTGTGATTGGCTATTAATAAATCATTGATAATCAATATTCATCAATGAACATGATCAACACAGGCATCTTCAGGATTTAATTTATACTTCACCATATGTTTACCTTTCTTGTCTACAAAATACTGCAGCAACCCCCTCGTCGTTTCTTTACAGGGCTAGTGTTCATCTCGCGCACTATTTCTATGAAAACCTCGTTGACATTTTGAGTATTTTTGGCCGAGGCTTCGAGGAAGGGACATCCCCATTGTTGAGCCAAGCTGGAAGCCTCCGGTTCAGGAACTTCTCGTTGATGCTCCAAGTCACTTTTATTTCCGACTAACAACATAGGGATTTTATCTTCCCCTTTCACGCGTACTATCTGCTCTCTCATCGTTTTGATATCCTGAAACGTCTGTAAACTTGTGATACTGTACACAATCACAAAGCCTTGCCCGTTTTTTATATACAAGTCTCGCATTGACGCGAACTGTTCTGTACCCGCCGTATCCAATATCTCAAGCACCGAGGGTGCATTGTCAACCTCGATTTCCTTGCGGTAAAAATCCTCTATGGTCGGGTCGTACTTTTCCATGAACGTTCCAGACACAAATTTCACAGTGAGGGCACTCTTACCTACTCCGCCACTTCCCAACATGACCACTTTGTACTCCCTCATACTAACTATTCCAGCCATACGGAAAACCAAGGAGACTGGTTTGACTGAAAACAGTCAAAACACACAAAACTAAACTAGAATGTAAGGAAAATAAAACAAGAGGTTCTGAAGAACAGCTAGGCTGCTTCATTAATTTGTTAATGGTGGTCCGGATGTACTTCACATCCCGTGTTGTATACTTTTTGTAAACTCCCACTTCTGACAAAATCGACTAGTCTTGTTCGAAGACAAGAAAATTATGAAATCGAAGTAGTTTTGACAACTTGTCTATTTTACAAGAGCATCAGTCAGACGATAACCTTCACAGTTTGTAGTAAACTCTCTGTAACAGCACTCAGAGGAATGTCTTTCTAGTGTGAAAACATGATGTGAATCACTACCGGTGATGAAAGGACAGAGGGCAAACTTATCGTGGCTGACTTCAACACTGCAACAACAGAAAAGCAGGATCCGAACTTTTCAACTTCCGACGTTTTTAGTCACGGCCCGCTGGCTTCTACGCGCCACAGCGTATGGTCCGCACGTTTACAGTTCACGTAACTGACTAGTTTTATGTTCATCTAGAAATCCAAATCATTAAACCTGATTTCTACAACATTTTGTATGAGGTTTTCCTCGATTTTCTCAAGTGGTTTTCGACGGCCCTCTCTCAACTGTCGCCATTATGGGTGGGCCAATTGAAACGCATAAAATCCCTCCATAACAGAAGAGCTCCACAACGGCTTCCGACCGCTGGGGCTCACGAAAGGGGGGCTCTCGACATAAACACGCCAACTTATTACTGCACACCGGTCCAAGATATATAGGTCATAGATCTGCGCTATGCAAAAACATATACTACTGAAAATAGTAGATTAACATCATCAGTTTTATATTAAGCCGTTAACTGAAATACCGCCTTTCAAATATCATCCCGTCCGCCCCACCCATGGATAACCTCCCCAAAACTTTTGCGACCGAGGACCAGGTTGAAAACAATAGACAGTTAAACCTTTCATTACGGAAGGATTGGTACAGGTACTACAACATGACAAAACATGTTTTCAGCTGATCTGGTCAGCAAGTGATTCGACGGGGGTTAGGGGGTGGGGGAAGGGGAAGGGGGCAGAGATGGAGTAAGCTCACTGAGGATGAAAATTGTTTCAAAATTGTTTGCAATGTTTTTTTTTTTTGTTAAGTGACAGTCACTTTCGAATAATTTTGCAATATTATCAAGCATTGTTCTGAGTTTATCCCCTTGAAGCCTATGTAACACTAAGCCTCTCTGTTTAGGTATTGATCAATCTCTTTTGAAAGCTTGCGGCATAACGTGGGGCTCAGGCCCGTAAGGCAAGGTAAGCACTCCGAAGAATGAAAACAATTCATTTTTACTCAATATCTCGGTTTATTGATCAAACCATCATCAGGAGTGACCCCTCCAACCATCATTAGGCGTGACTCCTGAAGATGGTTTGATCAATAAACCGACACTTGACTCAATATTTTTTTTTTTTTTTTTTTTATCAAATCAGTCAATCCTGATGATGGTTTGATCAATAGACAATAATATTGAGTCAAAATGAATTGCTTGTCATTCTTCGGAGTGCTTACGGTACTTGCTTTACTATGCAAAGCTAATCAATGGGAATTCCAACATGTGAATTACCAAAGAGGTGACACAGACCGGATATACTATTCTGCGATAACTCTAAAACTGAATTGAAATGAGAGAACGTATAAGGAAAATGTTGTTGGAATCCATTTCTTCATATCTGCGTTGTCGGTGCAGATGGGTGTTTTTTCTTCTTCTTCTCAGTTCGTGTGTAATTCTGTTTGGAATACTGGTACCGTATGGAAATGTTTTTCTAGGGTACCGGTATAGTATGGTAAGATATTAGGAACAACTGAGTGAACTTCGATGTATATGGCTGGTATATCACACAAATTATTCTGAATCAGCGAGGCAACAATGAGAACGAGGGAAATAATACCAACCCATAAATTTTCAACTCCCAACAATTTGTTTTTGTGCTGCATAACTGACGAGATAATCAACCGCGTCTGCGAGGTCATCGATATGTGTTTATAATTCCGCTCGATTAATTATTCCTTTTATAGGTGAGGATTCAGTTCGTTTGATTAAATTTGAATACAATTAATCAACCTGCTCTCTAAAAACAAGTTGAGTGAAATTTCACCCAAGTAAGAGTGGAAATTCATCCCACTCAATACTTGAGTGAGATTTTCACTAAACTTGAGTTACTTTTCACTCAACTTGAGTTAAATGCACGCAACTCAAGCACAAGAGTGGAAATTCATTCCACTCAAGTTGAGTGAAAAGTAACTCATGTTGAGTGAAAAGTAACTCAAGTTGAGTGAAAAGTAATTCAAGTTTGAGTGAACAGGTACATTTCACTCAACCTTGAGTGGAACAGTTCACTCAAGTTTTTTTTTAGAGAGTGTATCATACCGTTCAGTCATGATCTAACGGAGAGTGGCCATGTTCAGCATTTGATGTTCGTTTTCATTTCGTTTCGTTTCAATTTAATTACTAGTATTTGTGCTCAATTTGTGTTTTAACAAAAAATTCTTTCTGGAGATGATATTTAATAGGGAAATTTTGTCCTCATATAATTTGTCTTGTGCGCTGAACTATTTCTGAGCTAAAATCTAGAGTTCAAATCTCGAAGGCGTTGAGACGGGCATGTCGAGGCCCTATCGAAGGATTGACCTCTGAGGCCCTCCGGACATTACCGGACATTCTCAGAGATTACTGCACATTCCCGAAGATTCCAAGTGATTCAGGCGAAGGAAGCCAATTCACATTGATGGGGAAGTTATGAACCGGTACCGGAAGTGACCTCGCACCGAAAGTGACCTTTGACCCGGATATGACCTTCGACCCAGAAGTGACCTTTGATCCGGCAGTGACCTTCGACCCGAAAGTGACCTCATTCGTGACGTCACAGCCGTGTCACGCCGCGTGACGTCATCACCCTCACCCTCAATAATAATGGATTTATCCTTTATATACTACAGGCTCACTCCATTTTATCCCTACATGCAATAGCGGAAGATGACCTTTACGACGTAACAAACCGAAATCTACAAATTAGCACCCCTTTTCCGTTATATTTATAACCCATCTCGTTTTATATAACTTCTATAAATTCTCTCTGCATATATAAAATGGCAAAATGCTAAATTGTTTATGTACCTATGTTCAATTACAAGCTTCATTCACTGGGTGTCGACTTATCCCATACCGGATAGAATTATCAAATGTTTTAGGGTTTTTTGATTGAAATTGTGGTTTACGGGCCGCTTCCCATACGAATTTCGCGGCCCATCATCACAATGCGTTTATTCTCACATATTGAAATATTCATTGCTGATATTATATTAATCGTACTATTAAGTTCGTGCGTATTCATATGATATTTTAATATTCATGTAATTATCGAATGTCAAACCGCACACACCCTTTATGGCCTACTGCTATTGACTTTTGTCCACTGGAAGATCAATAAATTATGACGTCACCCTATGCAGTTGATCCTCAGTACACGAAACAAGTGTTGATGACGTTTTTACTCTAAATGATGACCGCTAATCCGAATTTTGACCGTTACGGTACTCTAAATTTTGACCGTTACTCCAGATTTTGACCGTTACTCCAATTTGTTACCGTTATTCCAGATCTTGACCGTTCATGATGATGTCACTGATCCTGCGCATGCACTCGAACCGAACCGAAGTGGCGCAAAGCTGCCCTTTTTCCACTACTGCGGGTCCCTGTGACTGCATGGTGGCATATAGCAGTGACGATGGCAGTTGACGACAGAGTATATGGAAAACAATACAAGTTGCCTACTGGTGTGAATATATATATATAGGCCTATACAATCGAGCAATAAATGAAATATTCAAGACCAGACGTGGTTTCATCTTCACAAGTCAAGGAACATTTTAAATTCTCGATACAAGATTTTCTTCACAAAGAAAGATGATTTAACGAGGATGACGTCCTTCAAACGGCTTTATTATAATGCTGCCCCTCATTATATGTTTTACCCAATATACTTCAGGCCTATAATGCAGGATCAAATAAATACATATAATCAGCTATTAACCTCGTTAATTATGGTGGAGCGTCCCATCCCAGCTTCAAGAAAAGTTCAGTCCACGTGCATAAATCACACATGAGCCACCGCGAAAAAAACCTTTAAGCGTTTACACTCGATTAGGTGGCAAACTCCAAACATTAACTCGACTCGAGAAATACAGATGTCTGAATGACGAATGAATTCATTTGGCGATCATTAATGATTAATATTAATTCGGTTAACCTGATGCGATAAAACGTTCACCTGTATAGTAATTTTATCAGCCGGATAATTCAATTAAATACATACATATTCTGTATGCTTAATAATGAGTTTGCACTTTTTGAGCCGCGTGTGCGCGGAGTCATGACTCATTGCCCGGTGTCTTAAACAGGTCCAGCTCGGATTAGAGTCAAGTCGGTCGTTCATACGGAAACTATAATAGTATAATAGGTTTATGATTAGCTTGTATAGGTTCATTATAAAAGCCATGAAGGTATGTATTGTACGATTTCACCCCGATGGCAATTATAATGCTAAACGGCCTGATAAGCAGTTGACACGATGTCCTGATATAGGGTATATGCTGTTAATTTTTCGCTATTTTTCAATGAGTCTTACA
>JAVTVY010034616.1:0-14294 GCA_036873755.1 Hanleya hanleyi | reverse complement strand
GTTGTCTGTTCACTGCGAGGGATGATGATGGTGGTGGTGGTGGGTACAACGTGGGTCGTCGTTGTCTGTTCACTGTGAGGGATGAAATCTGGTGGGTCTTGAGACGTAGTGGGTGTTCTGGGTGTAGGTGTAGAGCTTACACTCGACGTGGCTTGTACACGGGGTGTGGTGGTGGTGGTGAGTGGGCTCGATACGACTGGTGCTCTCTGTAGACCGGTTTCGCTGGTGGCTGGTGTTCTCAGTTGGTTAAGTAACGTACTGACATAGGCTACGTCGTAAAACACACCTCCGTACAACACACTCAGCAGGGTTAGCACTAGCACCACAAAGCCCACTTGCGCTTTGCGCGTTTTGGGAGACGCTGTGTTCGGAGACAGCTGCTGTTGGTCCATAGCACTGTGGTCGGACTTGGAATGAAGGAGGACGGCAGTGGTGTCTGGCTTTATAGTCGTTTCACCTGGTTGGCCGCGACCCAGGAATTGAAAGAACTGGGCCAGCCTTGCCATTTGACGAAATGAAACAGTTTGCCACGTCGACGTTCCGTTTTCAAAATCTGCTCCACCGTGTAGTAGTCTTGCTGTGTTTTTACGACAGGCTGTAATTCCGTCTCGTAAACGTCCCTAGCAACGGTTCCCCTTGAAGATCTTCCAGTTCATAGACTCGCCGCTGTCGGGGTAGGCGCCGTTTAATCAGGAAGTGCTCATCGCTCCAGTTGGGCAAGTAACTTTTCTCGAACTGGCCCTTGACTTTACTGATCCGTACAGGGTCCCCGACCTTGTACACCGCCTTCGTTGTTCGCTGCGATGGCCTGGGGTACAACACACGGCGGACTTGGGCTTCATTGCGTTGGGTGACGGTAATGGGGGCTCTCTCTATACTCCGGTGATAGGCTCGATTGTAACCCCTCACCAGTTTCGGGAGAACATCGATGTACCGCCTTGTATTCTTATAGGTGAAATATTTATACATGCGGCCTTTGAATTACAAGCGTCTAGTCCGTCATTCATAATCCAGCCGTTGAACCTGTTGAACCTGTCCTGTTGAACCTTTCCACCACGGAAGCCTTGGTCTCGTTGTACGTATGGAAGAAAAACACCTTCTGGGCTTTCAGAAACTGTTGGAACGGTCTGTTGAGGAATTCCGTGCCTCGTCGGTTTGCAAATACAAAGGTTTGCGCCCGGTCTTGAAGATGTCTTTGAACGCCGCTATGAGATTCGCCCCCGTTTTCGTCCGGATGGGTACCACCCACGCATACTTGGATAGAATATCGATGCACGTCAAGATATATCGATTCCCATCGTTGTGTTTGGCAAAGGCGCTCATATCGACCAAATCTGCTTGCCACTGGGCATCTATTCCTCCCACGATGACCCGGTTCCGTAGAAAATGGCGACGGACAGATCGATGTAAGGTATAGGTGTCTTGTTTTCTTAACCAATCTCGGACTTGGGCACGTTGTATCCCCTGGGGTTTGGCTGCTCGATAGAGAGCCGACAAGGCACTATAGGCCGCCGGATTTGTCGGGACTGTAGTATAAGTTATCCAACACCTTCTCCCAGCGCTTCATGGTGACAAAATGATGATGGACCCTGGCTCTATCGTTTATTTATAACGGGTATATCTTGGGCCGGAGTTTCTTTCTGATTTTCTTCGTGGGCTTCCACAGTGGCCATGGTAAATGACCAGCCCAACTCGTCTGATGACCGTTTGATAAGCACTTCATCCACATCTACCACGGCATCTTCCAATGCAGACCATAGATCAGGGTGAAGGGTAAAATGCACTTTACCTCCATCTAGCCGAGCCAATTGAGCAAAGAAAGGGCCGCGTCGGATGTACACATCGTGACACAAGTGGATGAGGTCGCCGTCCAGTTCACCAGACAACACCCGTTTGAATTTGGTCCAGCCCTCTCGGGACAGACGAATCTGAGCCGGGCACGTTGGGTAGGATCCGCATCACAGATGTCTCCCACCTCCTCCATGATATCGACCTTATCCGCATACACGTGCAGGAAAACCTCGGGGGTCAAGCTAAGATACGCCAGTATCATATGCTCCGCCATGGTCAGTACGTGAATGGTACCAGATTTGACTGTCTCTCGTATTTATAGGGAGAACCCCGTGAGATGAAAGGATCAGGTGGTCATGTCACTGGGCTGACTGAGTCTAGCCGGGTAATCAATGGCATCGTCGTCGTCGGGTTCATGTAGTTGTTCATGGGGTTCAGCCAGCGCGTCGTCCATAGCACGAGCCCACGCCAACTGGTCTGATGATCGCTCGTCCGGTGTAAACAGCTGGTCCACAATAGGCACCACTTTCTCCAAGGCTGACCACAGAGCGGGGTCTAGGGTGAAGCCTCGCGCAGGGTCTTGGTAGCGGCCCAGGCGTAGGAAGAGGGAGGTACGGTATACGTAGATGGCATTGTCTATGTGGATGAGGTGTCCGTCGAGCTCACCGCTCAACATCCGTTTAAATTTGGTCCACCCGTCACGAGGTAGTGTCACCGTATTCGATATGGTCTCAGCGGGCGCCCAGCAAATAGCTCCACGGTCTTCCACCAGGGTGACTTTATCTTCATAGACGTGTAACCTTACCTGGGGTGTAAGGGGCAGGATGGCTCGTAGGTCGGATGACATGCTTGCTCCAAATGTCGAACGGTGAATGTCACACACTCTGTCTCACCCTCGTATTTATAGTCCCACTGTCAATATCACAGCGCCAGGGTCAATAGGGCACAGACTAGTGTGAGGCCAACCAGCCGGCGCTGGTTCCGGCGTGAGCGCTCCTGGTCCATAGCCCGAGCATCAAGGATGGCTGTCATAGTCCAGTAGTGGTGAGTGATGGCACGCCTCTCCATCGAGTGCACTCTGTGGAGGACCGCTTCTGTGAACTCGTTCAGGATCTGCCGTCGTCCCTCGTTGTCGTCGCCATCTGCAAACATGGACCGGACCACTGCTCGGTAACCCGTGAATGAATTCACCGCGGTGGCATGCTGTAAAATGCGAGTCGCACAGGGCTGGATCTCCGTCATGGCTCTGGAACCGTAGAAATGAAAGTGTGGGATCCAGAGAGACGTGTTTTATAGACCAGATGTAGCTCTACGGGTGTAGTCCGTGATACGTACTATTCTGATGGGTTAGTCCAAAAAAGGGAGCAACAACAACAACACAGATTACAGGTCAATCCTTTTTTATTATGCGTGAACATCATAGGAATGCATGTACTGACCTGTCTGTGTGGGTTTCCCACAATGGCGTTCACCTTCGTGTCTTTTCGGGTACGTCCGTGTCTTTTCGTTAAAGTCCGTGTATTTTCGGTAAAGTCCGTGTCTTTTCGGATCGGTGACGCCCGTGTCTATCATCCGGGTACTTCGCGTCTGCGCAATGCGGCTCAGTCGTACACCAGTACACCAGTCTCGATCCTCCACTTGGGGTAGAGTGTGCTAAAAATAGATTACCAGCTAGCGTGCTATAAAAGAGAAGGGGCCTTGCCGTTTCATCAGACACTCTATCAACCACCAAGATGTTCACTTGCACAACTTGCCAGAAGCAGTTTACTCGTCTAGATAATTTACGACGCCACGAGGCCTCCACCCACAACGATGCACGGTATACTTGTATAACCTGCGAACGGTCATTTAATCGGGAGGATCAGTTACTGCGCCACGAACGCTCATTCCACGAGGGCGCGACGGAACAATGTAAGGATTGTGGTCAACTCTTCAAACGACGCAGTCAGTTGAGACGGCATCAGCGTTTGATTCATGCCCCGTCTCCACGGTTTTGGCGACAACTTCCTACTGAAGAGGAGCCGCGGAAGGCCAGACCCAGTGAAGATAAGCCCGGGGAGACGAACACCACTGGTGATGCGATGACGGAGAGCCCACCTATACCCACAGTTGGGAAGAGCCTGGATTTCCAGCCGGACCCCAGCGTTACGGTTTCGAGTGATACGTCATACATCGAACATTTTCTGGACGAGCCCATAAATGTTCCTTACCCGAATATCATCCAGAGAGTGACATCTCTCGGCGCCATTGGACCATGACACGGCACTGTTTCCACCGTCATCGCCCTATTCAAGATATCTACAATTTCCCACTGACCAAGCCCACCCGTCTACGCAGCTACGTGGAAACCATCTTCAATGACCAACCTACGGCCTTCACGTTAAATGTAGCATTTGGGTACATCTTATGCCATAAGATGACGGGTGAATTGCGCTATTTCTATTCCAGTGCCATCCACCCAGTGTACGACCAATCGTTTACCATCATTGACCGGAGGTCACTAGAGATGATGCTGGACCAAGTGGAACAATTGGATGTCTTGGGATGGGCCCAACAACAACGACCCAACACCAAGTGGACAGTGAAGAGGGTGACCAATGTTACATTTTTCCTTACCAAGGTGATTCACCACCGCCATCGGTTGAATGCGTCACTCGTGCACTGATGAATACCATAACATGCCGTACATGTCTACATGCTGATCATTGAATTGAGCTCAGTAAACATTAAATGTGACGGTGCGTTAAAACATGGTGTTTGATATTTCAATTTTGTTTTGCTGTGAACATACTAAGCATACCCAGGGCGGTTCCCCCAGCCTGGGTATGATGTAACATTGGGGATAATAAACTGTATGAACATTGCTGAACTTGTCGTTATTCATTTTGGACCGTCTGACCTGGAGGTGACCTTTGACCTTTTGACCCGCGTCCGCGCGGGCACTGCCGGGGATGACGCGCGCGCTGCGGCCGGGGCGCGCTGCGGGGGGCGCCGGGGCGGGGGCAGGAAAACACCCCGGAGGGTTGAACGTTGGAACTCTTCTGGGTTTGGAGGCAGTTTTAGTGAAAAACCCGGAAGTGACATGGGACCCATATAGGGTCCAGTTTTCGACACTAGGTGACCACATCCCGACAAAAATGGCCAGTTTTCGACACCGGATGTGCCGCCATCTTGAACATACGTGCTGCCATCTTGGATATGTCCCATAATGCACCGGGTCAAAATACTCGCTTCTGATTGGACGAGAGCTCCGTGGCGGGTTTGAAATACTCGCTTCTGATTGGACGAGAGCTCCGCATTGCATCTGCGCATGCGCAGAATGGTATTCCTACCGCACACCCAGCCCATTAGATGCCCCTTCACATAAGCTTCACTTTGATACCTCACTCGACCCCATTGGATCATTAGGGACTCCCCTACATCCCAAAACGTCTATGCGCATGCGCAGAATCGTGACAACGCCCGAGCCGCTAGTCCAGTCAGATGCCCATTCACATAAGCTTCACTTGGATACCTCACTCGACCCCATCGGACCATGAGTAGCTCCCCTAGCTCCCAACACGTCTATTTCCATACCCTTGGGCCACCGCGCATGCGCAGAAGGCCGATATTTCAACCCCACACCCAGCCCATCAGATGCCCCCTTCACATAAGCTTCACTTTGATACGTCACTCGACCCCATTGGACCATGAGTAGCTCCCCTAGCTCCAACACGGCTATTTTCATACCCTTGGGCCACCACGCATGCGCAGAATGACGCTATGTCAACCCCACACCCAGCCCATCAGATGCCCCTTCACATAAGCTTCACTTTGATACGTCACTCGACCCCATTGGACCATTATTGGCTTCGCTAGCTCCAGCACGGCTATTTTCATACCCTTGGGCCACCGCGCATGTGCAGAATGACGCTAGTTCAATCCCACACCCAGCCCATTAGATGCCCCTTCACCTAAGCTTCACTTTGATACCTCACTTGACCCCATCGGACCAGTAGTAACTCCCCTAGACTCCAACACGGCTATTTCCATACCCTTGGGCCACCGCGCATGCGCAGAATGACGCTAGTTCAACCCCACACCCAGCCCATCAGATGCCCCCTCACATAGGCTTCACATTGATACATCACTCGACCCCACTGGACCAGTAGTAACTCCCCTAGCTCCAACACGGCTATTTCCATATCCTTGGTCCACACGAGTTGTCTCCCTTGCGTCAATGTGTGCAGATGGCGCTACGGTCGACGCCGTGATGGGAAAAGGGCGTCCCCGCACCATCCTGGAGCCGCCATTTTGTTTGTTGTTTTCTTGCGGAGATACACGGGACAATAAACACTCGACCCTAGGGTGGTACAGATGCTAGACTGATCCTATTAACATGGTACAACACCTATAGATTATGTTTATTACTAGGACGTCAGCGAAATACTAGTATCCATCCTCCGCATAGCAGAACTGTACAACCCAGAACAAGTCAGGACATGCCTTGATCTCTCACTCGATGCCGCCATTTTGACCACCACCAGTTTGGGAGTCAATGACGGCATGGGGAAAAACCCCAGACAAACAAGTCTATACATGTCCAAAGGTCACGCCTCATTCACACCAACCGATAACCTTCATTTTCATACCTCACTCGACCCCATCGGACCATGCAGCGTATTTCCAGTCTAGGGACTACTTTTTCTCCGCGGAGGCAGACCGCATCACCGCCAGGACCACATCACCGTGGAGGAATACATCCAGTCAAATTTTACTCGCTTCTGATTGGACGAGAGCCGCCCCGTGACCGTCCCCAATATGCAAATTTCTGAGGTCAAATTTTACTCGCTTCTGATTGGCTGTCACCTCCTCGTTTCCTCCTCAATTATGCAAATTTCTGAGGTCAATGAGCGTCTATCTGCTCTTTACCTACTACTGCTACCTAAATGGCCTACAAATAATTAATATAGATACAGTTAACTACATATGGATCAAGAATACTGATCAGCGATACGGATTCAGTGATATTTTTGAACATCATGTGTCTTACCGGCATCATTGAAAACTGTTGACTGCTCCTCTCTTGTAGAAAATTAGCCTATGTTTATGTATACTATGATTGTCTTTTTAAATTTGGTGCTAATGCTGATATATGGAATATGGAAAAGGTCTTTGTATTATGGACCCGGATATTCTTTAATAGACGACAGCTGAATTATGAATGAAATACTGTTAGCTACATGTAGACTTGTAAACTGAAATACTCAATATACAAACATGGCAATATAACATTGAGCCAAAGGCACCTTAGTAAAACTATTCTAGTATATTGTGCTAGTTTTATAAGAAATGGTCCCAGGAGGCGAGAGTAGCGAGGTTAACAAGTTCAAAATTCAAGCAAGAGCGTGTCGGTAATCAGACTGCCTGGGGCAAAAAATAAACCAAAAAAACATTGTGATTTCTGCGGTCGAGAAGATTATACTTAGACTAGAGTGCACCCGAAACCTTTTCAGATACGTTAAGCCGACTTGGGATGTTGGCATAAGCTTGATTACAGAACTGTCGATGTCATGGGAAGGCGAAAATCCGCACAAATTCTGTTCTGCGTGGATGGAGGTTTTCTAATTTCCCTTGTTACTAGACGACTGACACGATCTTTAGCTATGTTTGACGGAATGTTCTAACGGACACCTTGTGCTTCTTGTTCCTTCTGATTACAAGATTAGGGGCTAATCTTTGGAGATGTAATGACGACTGTAGACTCCACTATATCAATATGTAATTGTGAAGAACAACAATGTACGGTACCAGGATAACAATGTATGTGTTATAAATATCACAGTATATATAAATCTAAGAGCATCTTCGTTGGTCTTCTCGATGCTGTCTGGTCACCGATTCAACTATAGGCTGGATCATAAAAGATCAGTTTGCCGAAACTAGTTGATAAACACAAGGCGAAATGTTCTGAGTTTCGTCATTTATTAAAATGACGGTTCATACAAAATACAATGACTCATCCAGCATAATGTATAATGCCATAATTCGGGCTTGGGTAACATATGTAGTATGCGTCACCAAAAGTAAGAATGGAACATGTTCCAAAATAAGCAATTAAATAATACTGTAAATGTTATATACTGTTTTAAGACACATGCATGTAGATGTTATTATTCCAGTAATAGTAGGGAACAAAAAGGGCCGCATGATTGGGAACGACTTCACGAAATGTAAAATACCTTGACATTTAACCTACTGACTTAAATTTTGGTACGCAACATTTGAGAGACTCCATAGTTATCCTGGTTAGATTTGAGAGAAATCGGTCAATTTGTTGGAAAGTTAGGGAACCGAATAATAAAAGTGGGTTGGAGGAGGATAATTAAAGAGGAGAAGGAGATTGTTCATTCCATAGGATTTCACCAGCTATAGCTGACGTAGTTCAGAAACACAAAAATAATTTCCTGTGATGTAGAAGCGGTCAACATTTTTCAATAATGAGAGCAAGACAGCATGAGGTTAGACCGCGGTTCGCAGTTCGCAGTTCGTTGTTCGAGGGTACCAGCAATTATTTCTTCAGATATGGAAATCTGTATTTTTTTTTATTATGAGAACTTTGAACTCCAAAATCTGCATAGCAAGAGAAAATCTCATGTTCTATATCGTTGCATATTCATATCCAAAATCTGAAGTCAGGGGGCGCTGCTAGGAGCGCTGCTATGAGTCGCTGAATGACTGTTCCCCGCGAATAACGAACTGCGAAATGCGGACCGCGGTCTAACTTCATGAACGTGTTCTTTGCATACAATCCTTATCACTGACCAGTAGTCTTTATTCAAATGAATTTCCAAGTCTTTTTGTAGAGTACGATGGTATCTGAATCACCGTTCATTTGAACACCATGGCGATGTAGAGCTTAGGCCATTCAAACCGCCCTAGCCTCGGGTTAAGCGAAATAAGTCACATGTTACGAAACGTAGTGACTGAGATCTTATGTATTTTTTTCAGGGTGGTTCGCAGTCCAACCAGGCTGTAGTCTGGATTGTATTCCACCAGTACAATCCCCGCAAGCGAGATGGAGATAATGTTGGCAAATTCAGTGATAATTTTGATTTGTATGCATTCCTCCTCATCCCACATTTATCCCACAACAAGATATATGGCTAAAACGAGCATAATTGGGTCAAACCAGGTTTTCTATAGATATGAGACGAATCGACATTTCATATGTCGAATATCCATTGAATATCCAATATCAAACGGATATCCATCGAATATCCAACGAATATCCAATGAATATCCAACGAATATTTTTGAATATTAAACCTTTGTAAACCGAACCTGTGATATCCGAATATCCAATATCCAGTATCAAACTCACTTCACACAGCTTACCTAGGGATCGTATATGTATCACATAATTCGATAATCTGTGTTGTTGATTGAAATCGTCCCATTTTGCCCAATAACTTGCAGATGCTACCAGGCGAGATATGTATTCGCCGTTTGCAGGTCAGTAGTAGTCATTGAGCAAGATAGCGCTGTTTTTCCCCGGATGTAGAGGTCATTTGTGGCGGTCACGTGGCGGGAGGAGAGGTCAACTGGGTCGGCCATGTTGTAATACAAGATGGCGTCGTGGTTCGGGACTGTTCGTGCATGTTCGTGCATGTTCGGGCGTGTTCGGGTTGTCGGCCATGTTGTAAAGCAAGATGGTGGTTGTCTTCCATGTTGTAAAGCAAGATGGCGGGTGTCGGCCATGTTGTAAAGCAAGATGGCGGCGTGGTTCGGGCATGTTCGGGCATGTTCGGGCAAAAAAAAGTTCCGGCAAAAAAAAAATAAAAAAAAAATGTATTCATGCGCGGTGATGCGGTTTGGCCGTGGTTTTGGCGGTGATTCGGTCTCGGGAAAAAGCTTCCGCGGAGAAAAAGTAGTCCCTAGATAAAATGGTCCGATGGGGCCGAGTGAGGTATCAAAGTGAAGGTTAGGTGAAGGAGCATCTAATGGGCTGGGTGTGGGGTTGAAATATCGTCATTCTGCGCATGCGCGGCGGCCGAAGGGTATGAAAATAGCCTTTTTGGATCTAGGGGAGCCCCTAAGGGTCCGATGGGGTCGAGTGAGGTATCAAAGTGAAGGTTAGGTGAAGGGGCATCTGATGGGCTGGGTGCGGGGTTGAAATATCGGCATTCTGCGCATGCGCGGAGGCCAAAGGGTATGAAAATAGCCTTTTTGGAGCTAGGAGATTGACTACTGGTCCAGTGGGGTCGAGTGAGGTATCGATGGGAAGCATTCGTGAAGGGGCATCTGATGGGCTGGGTGTGGGGTTGAAATATCGGCATTCTGCGCATGCGCGGTGGCCCAAGGGTATGGAAATAGCGGTTTTGGAGCTAGGGGAGTCCCTAATGGGCCAATGGAGTCGTATGAGGTATCAAAGTGAAGCATTCGTGAAGGGCATCTGATGGACTGGGCGTGGGGTTGAAATATCGGCATTCTGCGCATGCGTGGTGACCCAAGGGTATGGAAATAGACGTTTTGGAGCTAGGGGAGCCCCTAATGGTCCAACGGGGTCGAGTGAGGTATCAAAGTGAAGCATTCGTGAAGGGGCATCTGATGGGCTGGATATGGGGCTGAACTATCGGCATTCTGCGCATGCGCGGTGGCCCAAAGGTATGAAAATAGCCGTGTTGGGAGCTAGGGGAGCCCCTAATGGACCAATGGGGTCGAGTGAGGTATCAAAGTGAAGCTTATGTGAAGGGGCATCTGATGGGCTGGGTGTGGGGCTGAACTATCGGCATTCTGCGCATGCGCGGTGGCCCAAGTGTATGAAAATAGCCGTGTTGGGATGTAGGGGAGCCCCTAATGGACCAATGGGGTCGAGTGAGGTATCTAAGTGAAGCATTCGTGGAGGGGCATCTGATGGGTTGGGTGTGCGGTAGGAATATCATTCTGCGCATGCGCAGATGCAATACGGAGGTCTCGTCCAATCAGAAGCGAGTATTTCAAATCCGTCCCAGAGCTCTCGTCCAATCAGAAGCGAGTATTTTGACCCGGTGCATTACGGGACATATCCAAGATGGCGGCACGTATGTTCAAGATGGCGGCACATCCGGTGTCGAAAACTGGCCATTTTGTCGGATGTGGTCACTTAGTGTCGAAAACTGGACCCTGTATGACGTCACTTCCGGGTTTTTTACTAAATAACTACCTCCAAACATAGAAGAGTTCCACATGTTTCCCCTTACACGTCCGTATGGTCAACCGCCGGCACCTTTTCCCGCCCCGCCCCGCCCCGCAGCGCCCCGGCCGCAGCGCGCGCGCGCGTCATCACCGGCAGTGCGCGCGCGCGCGCGGAGTGTTATACAGTCGGATAGCGGTTGTCGTGAATAACAACAAGTTCAGCAATGTTTATATGTTTTATTATCCCCAATGTTACATCACACCCAAGCTGGGGGAACCGCCCTGGGTATGTTTAGTATGTTCACAGCAAAACAAACTGAAATATCAAACACCATGTTTTATTATTTAACGCACCGTCAGATTAGGTACAAGTGTTTACTGAGCTCAAGTCAACGATCAGCATGTAGACATAGAGAGTATGTGCGGCATGTTATGGTATTCATCAGTGCGCAGGTGACGCATTCAACCGATGGTGGTGGTGGTCGGTCAGCTTGGTCAGGAAAAACGTGATATTGGTTACTCTCTCTACCACCCATTGTATGTTGGGGCGTTGACGATGTGCCCATCTCAAGGGTTCCACGGTGTCCAGTATCTCCAGCATCGTCTCTAGTGACCTCCGGTTAATGATAGTGAACGGCTGGTCAGACACATAGATATTATTACCGGGATAAGAATACCGTAACTGGCCCGTCTTTTTGTGACGTAAGATGTATCCGAAAGCGACATTCAATTTGAAGGCCGTAGTTTGATCTTTGAAGATGGCTTCCACGTAGCTGCGTAGACGGGTGCGGTTGGTCAGTGGAAAATTGTAAATATCTTGAATAGGGCCATGAGGGTGGAAACACTGCCGTGTCATGGACCAATGGCGCCGATCGATGTCACTCACTGGATGGTTGTCCTGTAAGAGATCGCCCAGAAAATGTTCGATGTTGTCAGGCGTATGACTCGAAACCGTAACGCTGTGGTCCGGCTGGATATCCAGGCTCTTCTGAACTGTGGGTATAGGCGGGCTCTCCTTCATCGCATCACCAGTGGCGTTCGTCTCCCCGGGCTTATCTTCACTGGGTCTGACCTTCCGCGGCTCCTCTTCAGTAGGAAGTTGTCGCTCATGCCCTGGTACCGGGGCATGAATCAACTGTTGGTGTCGCAGCAACTGACTGCGTCGTTTGAAGCGCGGCCCATGAATTGAACGTTCGTGGCGCAGTAACTGAACCTCCCGATTAAATGACCCTGCGCAGGTTATACAAGTATACCGTGCATCGTTGTGGGTGGAGGCGTCGTGGCGTCGTAAATTATCCAGACGAGTAAACTGCCTCTGACAAGTTGTGCAAGTGAACATCTTGGTGGAATCGCCCAGGAAATGTTCGATGTTGTCAGGCGTATGACTCTGTACCGGGGCATGAATCAAACGTTGGTGTCGCAGCAACTGACTGCGTCGTTTGAAGCGTTGACCACAATCCTCGCATGGACGCTTGGGCGGCCCATGAATTGAACGTTCGTGGCGCAGTAAAGCATCTTCCCGATTAAATGACCGTGCGCAGGTTATACAAGTATATAGTGTACCGTTGTGGGTGGAGGCCTCGTGGCGTCGCAAATCTTCTGGGCGAGTAAACTGCTTCTGGTAAGTTGTGCAAGTGAACATCTTGGTGGTTGACAGAGTGTCTGATGAAACGGCCAGGCCGCTTCCCTTTTATAGCACGCTAGCTGGTAATCTATTTTTAGCACACTCTACCCCAAGTCGAGGATCGAGACTGGTGTACTGGTGTACGACTGAGCTGCATTGCGCGCGCGCGCATGAAGACCCTCATGCATACCTCAATGCAGGCGCAGACGCGAAGTGCCCGGATGTAAAAATGACGTCACTTCCGGTTTGGGTGAATGGAGCGTGACCTTTGGACATGTCCAGACTTGTCTGACCGCCATTGTTGGAAAATGGCGGATAATGGCAACTAATGGCGGAAGGTGGCCGCCATTGTGGGAAAATGGCGGATAATGGCGGCTAATGGCGGAAGGTGACCGCCATTGTGGGAAAACGCCCACAGACAGGTCAGTACATGCATTCCTATGATGTTCACGCATAATAAAAAGGATTGACCTGTAATCTGTGTTGTTGCTGTTGCTCTCTTTTTTGGACTAACCCATCAGAATAGTACGTATCACGGACTACACCCGTAGAGCTACATCTGGTCTATAAAACACGTCTCTCTGGATCCCACACCTTCATTTCTACAGAGCCATGGCGGAGATCCAGCCCCATGCGACTCGCATTTTACAGCATGCCACCGCGGTGAATTCATTCACGGGTTACCGAGCAGTGATCCGGTCCATGTTTGCAGATGGCGATGACAACGAGGGACGACGCCAGATCCTGAACGAGTTCACAGAAGCGGTCCTCCACAGAGTGCACTCGATGGAGAGGCGTGCCATCACTCACCACTACTGGACTATGACAGCCATCTTTGATGCTCGGGCTATGGACCACGAGCGCTCACGCCGCAACCAGCACCGGCTGGTTGGCCTCATACTAGTCTGTGCCCTATTCACCCTGGCGCTGTGGTATTGACACTATAAATACCAGGGTCAGACAGAGTGTGTGTCATTCACCGTTCGGCATTTGGACCAAGCATGTCATCCGTCCTACGAGCCATCCTCCCCCTTACACCTTACCAGGTGGGATTATACGTTTATGAAGATTATGTGACTCTGGTGGAAGATAGTGGCGGGGATTGGAGGGCGTCCCCTGAGAATTTATCGAATACGGTGACACTACAGCGTGATGGGTGGACTAAGTTTAAACGAGTGTTAAGCGGTGAATTGGACGGACGCCTGATCTACATGGACAATGCCATTTATGTATACCGTACTTCCCTATTCTCATGGGTGGGTCGCTACCAAGACCATGCACGAAGTATGATGCTAACGCCCTCTCTGTGGTCCGCCTTGGAGGAAATAGTGCCTATTGTAGACCAGTTATTTACACCCGACGATCGAACACCCGACCAGTTGGCGTGGGCTCGTGCTATTGAGGACGCGCTGGCTGAACCCCATGAACAACTACATGAACCCGACGACGACGATGCCATTGATTACCCGGCTAAACTCAGTCAGCCCAATGACATGACCACCTGATCCTTTGATCTCACGGGGTTCTCCCTATAAATACGGGAGACAGTGAAATCTGGTACCATTCACGTACTGACCATGACGGAGCATATAGTACTGGCGTATTTCAGCTTGACCCCCGAGGTTTTCCTGCACGCGTATGCGGATAAGGTCGATATCATGGAGGAGGTGGTGGGAGACACGGACCCTACACAACCGTGCCCGGCTCACATTCGTCTGTCCCG